>AWOL01S0007509.1:0-34691 GCA_000715115.1 Nicotiana otophora | reverse complement strand
GATAATAACCTGCTAAACCCAGAAAACTCCTGATCTCAATCGCCGAAGTGGGTCGATGCCAATTCTGAACTACCTCAATCTTTTTAGGATCAACTTTAATACCTTCGCCTGATACAATATGTCCCAAAAATGCTACAGACTCTAGCCAAAACTCACATTTAGAGAACTTAGCATATACCTTTTGTTCCCATAATGTCTGAAGCACTACTCTCATATGCTGCTCATGTTCCTCCTTACTGCGCGAGTAGATCAAAATGTCATCAATGAAGACAATGACAAACGAATCAATATATGGCCTGAATACCTTGTTCATCAGATCCATAAATGCTGCCAGGGCATTAGTTAAATCGAAAGACATTACCAGAAACTCATAATGACCATATCTAGTACGGAAAGCAGTTTTCAAGATATCTGAATCTCGAATCTTCAACTGATGATACCCCGACCTCAAGTCGATCTTAGAGAACACCCTAGCACCCTGCAACTAGTCAAATAGGTCATCAATACGCAGCAACGGGTACTTGTTCTTAATAGTAACTTTGTTCAAATGGCGATAGTCAATACACATTGACATTGTACCATCTTTCTTCTTCACAAATAATACCGGTGCACCCCAAGGCGATACACTCGGTCTGACGAACCCTTTGGCTAGTAACTCTTCAAGATGTTCTTTCAACTCTTTCAATTCTTTCGGAGCCATGCAATACGGTGGAATAGATATAGGCTGAGTATCTGGAGCCAACTCAATATAAAAATCAATATCACGATCAGGTGGCATACCTAGAAGATCTGAAGGAAATACATCGGAGAACTCCCGAACTACTGGTACTGAATCAATAGCCGGAGTCTCTGCAGTAGTATCCCGAACATAGGCTAGATAAGCCAAACAACCCTTCTCAACCATATGTTGAGCCTTTATAAAAGAAATAACCCGATTAAATCAACTAACCGACGAACCCTTCCACTCTAGCCTAGGCAAAGATGGAATAGCTAAGGTAACAGTTTTGGCATGACAATCTAGAATAGCATGATATGGAGATAACCAGTCCATACACAGAATAATTTCAAAATCGGTCATCTCGAGCAATAAGAGATCTGCTCTAGTTTCATAACCATAGAATGTAATAATACAAGACCGGTAGATCCAGTTCACAATAACAGAATCGCCTACAGGAGTGGACACATAAACAGGAGTACTCAAAGACTCACGAGAAACACCCAGGAATGGAGCAAATAGAGATGACACATATGAATACGTGGATCCTGGATCAAATAATACTGAGGCATCTTTGCCGCAAACAGGAATAATACCTGTAATCACAGCATCTGAGGCCTCTGAATCTGGTCTAGCCGAAAAAACATAGAATCGAGCTGGAGCGCCAACTGGTTGGCCTCCGCTTGGCTGACCTCCACCTCTAGGACGGCCCCTACTCACTTGTCCTCCACCTCTTGGTGGTCGGACTACTGGTGGAGCAACTGGTCCGGTAAGCATAGGATGTTGACCCTGCTGTACTGGTCTACCCCGAAGCTTGGGGCAAAAACTCCGCATGTGACTGGGATCTCCGCACTCATAACAACTCTTCGGTACGATGGGCTGTTGACTAAGTGTCTGACCCTGGAGAGCTGAATACCCACTGGGAGGACCCTGAATAGCTGGGGGCGGTAGTAACTCTCTGGTATAGCACTGAGATAAGGTCTCACTGGAGCACCTCGAGGAGGTGGTGGTGCTGGATATGGGGGTCTACTGGACTGCCCCCTCACGAACTAACCTCTGCCCCCAGACGGAGCATCTATGAACTCTCCAGAATACCTGAACCGCTTATCTCTCATACTCTGCTCTCGGCTCCGCTGACGCACACCCTCAATCCTCCGGGCTATCTCCACAACTAGCTCATAAGAAGTACCCATCTCAACCTCTCGAGCCATAGTGGCTTGAATGCCAGTATGTAAACCGGCTACAAACCTCCGCACTCTCTCTGCCTCAGTAGGGAGTATCATAAGTGCATGGCGAGATGGTGGAATCCCATTTTTAAGATATTCTGTCCGGAACAGTAGGCTCCTTCTTCGCGAACGCGGCCCTTGTCTCGCGTTCGCGAAGCACAAAAATGTGCTGCCCAACTTTACTCTTCGCGAACGCGAGGCTCCACTCGCGAACGCGATGCACTTCCAAACTTGGCCTTCGCGAACGCGAAGAGAAAATCTCGCCTGCTCCAGTTTTCCCTTCGCGAACGCGAAGAAGGAAACCAGAACTGGAAAATCTAGTTTCTCACATTTAGCTTCGGGCGGTCCGAAACACACCCGAGCCCCTCGGGACCCCGTCCAAAGGCATCAACAAGTCTGTAATCATAATACGGATCTACTCGAACTCTCAAAACGCGCAAAACAACAACAAATCCAAGAATCACATGCCAAAACCAAATTGGATCAAACTTTAAACTTCAAATTTTCCAAATTCTCCGAATGTGCCGAACCATACTTAGACTACTCGGAATGACACCAAAATTTGCATGCGAGTCTTAAATCACTATACGGAACTATTCCCCAACTCGAAATTCCAAATGGACTTCAATTACTCAAAAACCTACTCCAAACCAAATTTAAAGAACTTTAAATATTCAAATAGTTAATTTTCACTATTAAGCGCCAAAACGCTCCCGGATTATCCAAAACAAGATTCGAGCATACGCCCAAGTCCGAAATCATCATACGAACCTATTGAAACCGTCAAATCCCGATTTCGGGGTCATTTTCTCAAAATGTTGACCGAAGTCAAACTTGGCATTTTAAAGCCAACTTAAGGAATCAAGTATTCCGATTACAACCCGAACACTTTCAAATCCCGAACCAACCATTCCCGCAAGTCATAAATCATTAAAAATACATTCGGGGAGTTTTATTTTAGGAGAACGGGGTTCTAACAGTCAAAATGATCGGTTGGGTCGTTACAATATATATATATATAGTCGGTTTGGTTCGATTTTTTTCGCTATTTTTTGATTAAAACTAAAACCAAATCAAACCAAATAAGTATTAATATTTTTGATCGGTTTAATTTGATTTTCGGTTTGGTTCGATTTTTCAGATTTTTATGGACACCCTTCAAGGTCAATGCGGAAAATGGGCAAAGATGTTTAACTGAGGCCAGGGTGAGGTTAAAGAAAGAGATATTAGGAAAAGATCTAGATCTTTAAAGAATTGGAAAGAAGAGATGAACATAGTGAAAAAAAAAGAGTATTTTAAGGGGTAATATCAGTTCATAATATAGATAAAATATTAATAATACAAGTTTATAGATTAAGAGAGAGAGAATACCGAATAGAAATTTTTACAACAAAAGTTAATATCGTTTATCATCCACAAAGAAAGTCCAAAATTTATAATTATAACCCCCTTTATATTTACCCCCTTTATACACAAAGAAAGTCCAAAATTTATTATGAAGTGATATTACCCCTTAAAATGCTCTTCTTCTTTTTTTATAATTTTATCATAAAATACTCTCTTTTTGTTTTTATAATTTTTTCGCTCTGTTCATCGCTTCTTTCCAATTCTTTAAAGATCTGGATCTTTTCCTAATATCTCTTTCTTTAACCTCACTCTGGCCTCATTCACCATTACCTAAAGAGCAATCAGCAGAAAAATACCCTCTTTCACCATTACCTTCAACCATTCTCCATCCACAACCCCTTTTCTGTAAAAATATTTATGTATGTATGCTATAGTAGTTCCTATGTCAAGTCTGTAAGATAAATAAATCCTATGTTCCAGTGTGCAAGTGTTTAATTTCAAGTCCAGTAAAACTCTTTCGGGTTTACCGAAAGGGAAACCTCTCTCCTGTAAACATGTAAGTTAATATTTTTTTACTAGAAATTATGTTACTGTTTATTACCCCGCTCTATTTTTATTTATGTCTTTAAGTTTTATATTATATGTTTAAATTCTTAGTTGCTAGTTTGTAAATAATTAAAAAAAATACTCTAAGTATATGGTTATCTTTCTAATTTCTTAATAACTCTCATGGATTAACCTGTAAATTCCTAGGAAAGATCAGTTAAAAATTTTAAAATATAGCCACAAAGGCGTCAAAATGGGCAAACATGTTTAACTGAGGCCAGGGTGAGGTTAAAGAAAGAGATATTAGGAAAAGATCTAGATCTTTAAAGAATTGGAAAGAAGAGATGAACATAGTGAAAAAAAAAGAGTATTTTAAGGGGTAATATCAGTTCATAATATAGATAAAATATTAATAATACAAGTTTATAGATTAAGAGAGAGAGAATACCGAATAGAAATTTTTACAACAAAAGTTAATATCGTTTATCATCCACAAAGAAAGTCCAAAATTTATAATTATAACCCCCTTTATATTTACCCCCTTTATACACAAAGAAAGTCCAAAATTTATTATGAAGTGATATTACCCCTTAAAATGCTCTTCTTCTTTTTTTATAATTTTATCATAAAATACTCTCTTTTTGTTTTTATAATTTTTTCGCTCTGTTCATCGCTTCTTTCCAATTCTTTAAAGATCTGGATCTTTTCCTAATATCTCTTTCTTTAACCTCACTCTGGCCTCATTCACCATTACCTAAAGAGCAATCAGCAGAAAAATACCCTCTTTCACCATTACCTTCAACCATTCTCCATCCACAACCCCTTTTCTGTAAAAATATTTATGTATGTATGCTATAGTAGTTCCTATGTCAAGTCTGTAAGATAAATAAATCCTATGTTCCAGTGTGCAAGTGTTTAATTTCAAGTCCAGTAAAACTCTTTCGGGTTTACCGAAAGGGAAACCTCTCTCCTGTAAACATGTAAGTTAATATTTTTTTACTAGAAATTATGTTACTGTTTATTACCCCGCTCTATTTTTATTTATGTCTTTAAGTTTTATATTATATGTTTAAATTCTTAGTTGCTAGTTTGTAAATAATTAAAAAAAATACTCTAAGTATATGGTTATCTTTCTAATTTCTTAATAACTCTCATGGATTAACCTGTAAATTCCTAGGAAAGATCAGTTAAAAATTTTAAAATATAGCCACAAAGGCGTCAAAATGGGCAAACATGTTTAACTGAGGCCAGGGTGAGGTTAAAGAAAGAGATATTAGGAAAAGATCCAGATCTTTAAAGAATTGGAAAGAAGAGATGAACATAGTTAAAAAAAAGAGTATTTTAAGGGGTAATATCAGTTCATAATCTAGATAAAATATTAATAATACAAGTTTATATATTAAGAGAGAGAGTACCGAGTAGGAATTTTTACAACAAAAGTTAACATTGTTTATCATCTACAAAGAAAGTCCAAAATTTACAATTATAACCCCCTTTATATTTACCCCCTTTATATATATCAGTTCATAATTTAGATAAAATATTAATAATACAAGTTTATAGATTAAGTGAGAGAGTACCGAATAGGAATTTTTACAACAAAAGTTAATATCGTTTATCATCCACAAAGAAAGTCCAAAATTTATAATTATAACCTTCTTTATATTTACCCCTTTATATTGAATATATGTATACTTTGTGCAAGATCTGAATGAATCATACATCTTTAGAGTAAATAATCACATATAAAAAAATACAAATCATTTACTTAATAAGTGAAGAGCTAAATACTGGGGGAAGTTGAGAGCTAGAATAGTCTAATAAATTAAATAATAATTTTCATAATATCTCAGCGATATTTTATTTTTATTTTTTGCACGTTAGGTAGACAAGTTGATAATCCACTTGCAACTGATCCAGGTATGCTTTTGTCAAGTTATCTAAGACTTGAGATTTGGTCTACCTCATTCACACAAGCAATATATTTATTTGTCTAAATATTTTTACCTACCAATTTCAAATTATTGTAATTATTGAACATATCCTACGATTTCGTCAACATTTTTGATAGAAAACACATACTACAAAACAATAAACAACATTGAAATTTATAAAGAAATTTTCTGTTAATAAAAGTGGATAAAAAAATTTTAGACAACATATAAAAGAAAGTACGACAAATATTTTGAGACGGAAAAAGTAATTTATGGCGGTTGGTTATTCGATTGGTGTTGGGACCGCTCAAGTTGCCTCATAAAATAATAAGTCCGCCTTAAAAATCAACATAACAAATTATTTGGGTTCATGCCTACTCGAAAATGCTAAGAGACATCAGAGTTCACACATACGAAAATATAAATTTATCGCAATTAAGTAAGTAAATAAGATAATAATATATATCAATTATACTATAACAACCCTTTGAGGTGGCTGAGTTGGTTGAGCAGGAGACTTCCAAATAGAAGGTGTAGGGTTCAAAATCCACTTGCATAAACTTTCTCAGTCGAGCCCGACGCACGGGGCTTGCTTAGTGCAGTTTACATTTTTATATAGTTTACGAGATATTACATAGTAACCGAATTTATTCTATGCGCACCCATTTCAAAAAGTATTACACAAAATTATCTACAAATTCATATACCAACCACATTTGTGATACATGTTAGTAATATTTTCCTTTTAGAAGTGTTGTCCCAATCTTGACAATTTGCTAGTTTTGGAGAAGGATACTACCATAGATAGGAAATTTCCTAAGGAGTTGAATTGGATTAAGGAAAGTGGTCTCTCTAGTTTCTTTCTCCCTGTCTCTTCCCATTGCACAAAAGTCCAAAAGTCCAAAACACATCCTCTGCAACCATTCATTTTTTTGGTTCAATCACACCACAAATTTTGTGTTTTATATGTATTTCATGTGAAAAATTAGTCCGCGTGAGCTATAAGGATAATGACATATAAAAAAAGGGAGCGTCACGTGCACTAAGTTCTTGTTACGAGTGGGCTTTATAGAAGGATCGAGTCATATTAGGTCAATTGTACCTAATATTTTGGCCAGAAGTTGTTTTTACGACTTGAACTCGTGACTTCCTAATCAGATAACAATAATTTTAGCATTGCGCCAAATGATAACTACTATACGCAAGTAAAAATAGATGTCTACGATTTGTCTTCTAACATTACTGGTATTTCGGTTTTCTACTTCCACTTTAGATGTCCTAAAGTGATCTTAGTGGTGAGTGTGACTAACTTCTGTAGATATATTTTACCTTCATTTTTCAAAGTGTAGAAATTAAAGATAGGTACTTACTAAAGTTGTAAGAATGTACTACTACATGATCAAGTTTTACTTCCAAAAATCAAACTAAAGCTACTTTTGGATGAGTACTTTTTAGTAACAAATGGGCCAAAGTTGCGTTTTTTGGCACGGCAATGAGAAAAGTTGGGGACAGAGAGCCCAACTTACGGTCGTTAGCCCAGATTACTTGGCCCATAAATATCACTGGGACATGATACCCATAACTGCGTCTCTACAAGTGTAAAGATCACTTTTAGCCCGCGGCCAAACTATTTACATTCGGTGTCGCAAAAATACATAAAACTTATATTTTTTTTGTATATAACATATAAAAATATATAAATATACAAAAAGTATATATTTTTTTGACTATTATTTTGAGAGCGGTTGTACAATTGTAACAGTGGAAAATAGTAAATCATAATAATCAAGAAAATAGTAGGGATCTTTAAACAAATAGCTGGATATAACAACAACATACCCAGTGTAATCCCACAAGTGGGGTATGGGGAGGGTAGAGTGCACGCAGGCCTTACCCCTGGATATACTATTTGCTTTTTTAGCTGATATACATAGATTATATACTGAATATACATGGTAATATATGTATTACAATACATGTATTATACTGTGATGACCTGATACGTCATTTATATTTTTACCCTTTATTTCAGTGTTTCGAGATCTCGAATAGCACCGTTTAGCCTTCTTCGTTTTGCGTGCGCAGTCAGTGTCCTTTTTCTAAAAAGTTCTTATGTGAGAAATTGATAAAAATGTGAAATCGTGCCTTAAAACTCATTTGAGTTGACTACGGTCAACGATTTATGTAAACAAAACCGGATCAGTATTTTGACAGTCCTAGTGGTCTGTATCGTGATTTGGGACTTGGGCATATGCCCGGAATCGAATTCGGAAGTCCCTAGCTTGATTTAATATAATTTGTTGAAAACTAGCAATTTAAAGGTTTAAAGGATTTCTAAGTTTGACTGTAGGTTGACTTTGTTGCTAGCGGGTTCAAATTTTGGTTTCGAAAGTTGGTATAGGTTTGTTTAAGTATTTATAACTTGTTTGCAAAACTTGGTGCAAAACGGAGTTGATTTGACGTGATTCGGACTTCCGGTTCATGTTCTTGAGTTTCTTTAAAATATCCTTCATTTTGATGTCCGATTCGTAGATCTAGGTGTTATTTTGGTGTTTTGATCGCGCGAGTGAGTTCGTATGATGCTATTACACTTGTGTGCATGTTTAGTTTGGAGCCCGAGGGACTCGGGTGAGTTTCGAATTGGCTACAAAGTGATTTTTGAACTTAGAAAGTTGTTGTTGTCATTAGGTTTGTTCTTCCTCGCGACCGTGAAGAGTAATCTGGGTTGGGGAAGTTTTTCCTGTATGCGAACGCGAGGCTGTGTATGCAAACGCGAAGCTATGGTGGGATCACCCTTCGCGAACGCAGCCAACACTACGCGAACTCGAAAAGCAAGGGGTCTAGGAGGGGGAAACTGGGGTTGTTCTACGCGAACACGAGCCAAGGTTCGCGAACGTGATGGCCAGGGGGATAGACCATCGCGAACGCGAAGGCCTTTGGTCGCTGCTGCTTCGTGATCGCGTCAGGTGTCTCGCGAACGCGATGAACACCTGGCGCCCAGACTTTAAAATATCCCAAACACGGGATTTCACCCATTTTTCACCATCTTCTCATTAGAGCTCGGCCTAAAGGCGATTTGGAAGAGAAATTTCATCACCCTTTCATAGGTTAGTATACTTTAACTTGTTTTCTTTCATTTCCATCAACACCCATTAATTTCTAACCTTAATCTATGTTCTTTCATGGTAGAAAATTAGGGATTTGGGAAGAATTGAGGTTTTTTATAAAATTGAGATTTAGACCTCAAATTGAGGTCTTATTTCGAAACTAATTACATAATCGGGCTCGGGGTTGAATGGATAATTGGGTTTTGGTCCGAATTTTGGGTTTTGACCAAGCGGGCCCGGATTGACTTTTTGATAAAAGTATAAAGATCTTAACTTTATTTATTATAATTTAGTTCCCTAGCATTGTTTGATGTTATTGAGTCGATTTTGATTAGATTCGATTGATTTTGAGGCGAATTTTAGAGGAAAGGCCCCCGGTTGAGCTTTGATTTGCTTGCAGAGTGAGGTAAGTATTGGGTCTAACCTTGATTTGAGGGAATTAGGAACCCTTGAGTTATGTGCTATGTGAATTAGCGGCGTATATGCGAGGTGACGAGTGTATATACACCGTCAAAATACTTGTTTTCATGCTTTCCCGTATTTCATTAATTATTTTATTTCATGTCTTAATTGTTACATGCTTTACTTGCTTCCTATGCTTTAACTTGCTACTTGTCACTTATTTCTCCCGTATTAAAATGTTCGATTCTTCCTTGCTTCCATGATTAATAGCTACTTGCCTTAATTGTCTTACTTGTACACTTTAATTATCATATATTTGACTTGTCTTGTTGCTTTGTATTAATTGTAGCATTCCTTGCTTTGGTACGAGCTTCCTTTATGGCTTGTTTTCACATTCTTTAATCGTAGAAATTCTTGTGAATTGAGTTGTTGAATTGCTTACATTTATTGATTTTATTTATGGATCTGGTTGCACACCGTAACATGTGGAATAAAGGAGGACTGATATTGATATGGTGGGATTGGGTTGCACGCCGTAACGGATTTTACATGTGATCATGATATGGTAAAATAAGGGTGGATTATGATATTGATTCTGATTATATGGTGGGATCAGGTTGTGCGCCGTAACGGATTTTACATGTTATTCTTGATATTTATATGGTGAAATAATGGAGGATTGTGTTTGTACGGTGGGATCGGGTTGCGCGCCGCAACAGATTGTGTGTTTGCTATTCATTGTGCATTGTGTTAGCTTTCAGTGTTTTCGTATGAGATTCTGAGGACTGATATTTCTGGTTTTACTGATTTTCGAGGATTGAGTTTATTTCCATAAGTTAACTGCCTTATTTTTCCTGTGTTTCTTTCCTATTATTATAATTATACTGCGTACAGGTTATTGTAAGTGGCCCGTCTTAGCCTCGTCACTACTTCATCGAGGTTAGGCTTGGCGCTTACAGAGTACATGGGGTCAGTTGCACTCATACTACACTATACACTTCTTGTGCAGATATTTGAGTAGGTCCTAGTAGCAGTGAGTAGATTGCTCGGATTGATTACCTGACGGAAACTTGAGGTACAGTTGCTCGGCGGTCGCGGTCCTGAAGTCCCCTTCTACCTTATCCTAGCTGTTTATTTCATTTTAAATAGTTTTACTTTCATTCAGACCATTAGATGTATTATTCTAGTCGCTCATGCACTTGTGACACCAGTTCTAGGATTGTATCTAGATATTGCGGTTATTATGATTTTTTTTCTCATTCTATCTTAGTTTATTCAGTTTAATTGGTATCAAATAATTTGATTTGTTAAAAAGGTCTAAAAACTATTCTAACGTTGGCTTGCCTAGCAAGTAAAATGTTAGGCACCATCACGGTCCCGAGGGTGAAAATTTCGGGTCGTGACAAGTTGGTATCAAAGCACTAGGGTGCCTAGGTCTCACGAGCCACGAGCAAGCTTAGTAGAATCTGGAGGATCGTTACGGAGACGTCTGTACTTATCTTTCTGAGGCTATGGAGTTTAGGAACAATTTCACTTCTTTCTTTCTCTATCGTGCGATTTTATTCTATCATTGATGATGGAACCAATTTATTGTTGTTCTCTAGCAGATGGCGAGAACACGCACTGCATCTACAGCTGGGTAGGAGTCGGATCCCCCAGTGGCAGCTACCACCAGAAGCAGAGGTCGAGGCTGAGGCAGAGCTCAACCTAGAGCTCGAGCATCAACACCCGCGGTGGAGCCTCAAATTGATCACGAGGAGAAGATTCCAGCTCAGACTGTACCCATCGTACCAGCTCATGTTCCGGAGGGGTTCATAGCCACTCCAGTATTTCAAGACCCTCTAGTCCGTTTGGTAGGCTTTATAGAGAGTGTGGCTCAGACCGGTACATTCCCGGTGGCACCAGCCGTCTCTCGGGCTGGGGGAAGAGCACAGACTCCTGCTACTCACACTCCGGAGCAGGTGGCTCCCAGTATCAGACTCCAGCAGCCCCGCCAGTTGGGGTGGTTCATCCGGTTGTTACGGCACAGGCCGATGATAGGCCTGCTATGTCTTCTGAGGCTTTGTTGAGGTTAGACAAGTTTACCAAGCTCTTTCTTGTTCATTTCAGTGGTGCACCTTCTGAGGACCCAAAATATTATCTAGACCGCTGCAACGAGGTGTTGTGGAACATGGGTATAGTTGAGACCAATGGGGTCGATTTTGCAGTGTTTCAGATGACTGACTTCGCCAAGAGGTGGTGGAAAGATTATATGTTGACTAGACCAGTTGGTTCGCCTGCACTTACCTGGGATCAGTTCTTACAGCTATTTCTAGAGAAGTTCATTCCTGTCACTCTGAGAGAGGAGTATCGCATGCAGTTTGAGCGTCTTCAGCAGGGTAGTATGACTGTTATCGAGTATGAGACTCGATTTGTGGACCTAGCTAGCCATGCCATTATCTTGTTTCCTACTGAGAGGCAGAGAGTAAGGAGATTCATTGATGGGCTCACTTTCACTATTAGGCTACAGATGGCCAAGGAGACCGGAAGTGATATTTCTTTCCAGACGACCATAGATATTGCTAGACGGATCGAGATGGTTCGTGCTTAGGAGAGGGGGCCGGTGTCTGATAAGAGGCCTCGTAATTCCGGTAGCTTCAGTGGTGCCTCATCTGGAGGCAGGGGTACTTTTGAAAGTGGCCATCCTCCCAGGCTATTTCATTCAGTGCTTCAGGCATCTCACAGTGCTTCAGGGAGTCGTGGTCCTTATGTGCCTCATTCTGGGCAGCCAGCCTACAGTGCACCATCAGCTCCTATCAGTGCGCCTTCGATTCAGAGCTATCACCGAGGTTATCTGGCCCGTTCGGGTTAGCTTCAGTATCCACAACAGCAGAATGGGTGTTTTGAGTGTGGAGGTATTGGTCACATAAGGAGGTTCTGTCCGAGATTGTTAGGCTGCATACCATAACAGAGTTCTCGTGCCATGGTTCCGGCACCAATTGCCCCACCGCCCGCTCAGCCAGCTAAAGGTAGGGGTCAGGCAGCCAGAGGCGGAGGTCAGGTCATTAGAGGTAGAGGTCAGGCCGTTAGAAGTGGAGGCCAACCAGATAGAGGTTGTCCCATAGATGTAGTTCAGAGTGGTGGGCCCCAGCCTTGATGTTATGCTTTCCCTGCTAGGCCTGAGGCTAAGTCATCTGACGTCGTTATCACAAGTATTGTTCCAGTTTTTCATAGAGATGCTTCAGTTCTATTTGATCCGGGCTCTACTTATTCCTAAGTGTCATCCTATTTTGCTTCATATCTGGTTGTGCCTCATAATTCTTTGAGTGCTCTTGTGTATGTGTTCATGCCTATGGGAGATTTTATTGTTGTAGATCGTGTTTATCGCTCATGTGTGATTACTATTGGGAGTCTTGAGACTAGCGTAGATCTCCTACTTCTTGCTATGGTAGACTTCGATGTTATCTTGGGTATGGATGGGTTGTCACCTTATCATGCTATATTGGACTATCATGCTAAGATGATGACCTTAGCCATGACGGGGTTGCCTGATTAGAGTGGAGAGGGACTCCTAGCCATTCTACCAGTAGGGTTATTTCCTATATGAAAGCTCGACGCATGGTCGAGAAGGGGTGTCTAGCTTATTTGGCCTATGTTCATGATTCGAGTGCGGAGATTCCTTCCATGGATTCAGTACCTGTTGTGCGTGAGTTTCTAGAGGTGTTTCCTGCAGATCTTTCGGGGATGCCACCCGACAGAGATATTGACTTCTGTATTGATTTGGCTTCGAGCACTCAGCCCATTTCTATTCTACCATACTGTATGGCCCTGCCATAGTTGAAGGAATTGAAGGAGCAGTTGCAAGATTTTCTAGATAAGGGATTCATTAGACCTAGTGTCTCTCCCTAGGGTGCACCCGTATTGTTCGTGAAGAAGAAACAAGGGTCGATGAGGATGTGTATAGACTATCGGTAGTTGAATAAGGTCACTATCAAGAACAAGTATCTGTTGCCGAAGATTGATGACTTATTTGATCAACTTTAGGGTGCCAAAGTGTTTTCGAAGATTGATTTGAGGTATGGCTGTCATCAGTTGAAGATTAGGGCATCCGATGTCCATAAGACATTTTTTCGGACTCGGTATGGGCATTATGAGTTCCTAGTGATGTCATTTGGGTTGACAAATGTCCCAACATCATTTATGGATTTGATGAACCGGGTGTTCAAGCCTTACTTGGATTCTTTTTTGATTGTATTCATTGATGATATCTTGATCTACTCTCGCAGTCGAGAGAAGAATGAGCAACATTTTCGGATTGTACTTCAGACTCTGAGAGATAGCCAGTTATATGCCAAGTTCTCAAAGTATGAGTTTTGATTAGACTCAGTTGCCTTTCTGGGGCATGTTGTATCGGCAAAGGGCATAAAGGTGGATCCTAAGAAGATTGAGGTAGTCCAGAATTGGCCTAGACCTACTTCAGCTACAGAGATCTGGAGTTTCCTGGGTTTGGCGGGTTATTATCGCCGGTTCGTGGGGGGGTTTTCATCCATAGTAGCCCCATTGACTAGATTGACCCAGAATGATGCCCCATTCAGATGGTCGGATAAGTGTGAGTTGAGCTTTCGGAAGCTCAAAACTGTTTTGACTACGACGCCTGTGTTGGTGTTGCCCACAGGTTCAGGACCCTACACGATGTATAGTGATGTATCTCATATTGGGCTCGGTATAGTATTGATGTAGGATGGCAGGGTGATTGCATATGCGTCGCAGCAGCTGAAGGTTCATGAGAAAAATTACCTTATTCATGACTTAGAGTAGGCAGCCATTGTTTATGTGCTGAAGATTTGGAGGCACTATCTTTACGGCATGTCGTGTGAGGTATTCACGGATCATCGGAGTTTACAATATTTATTCAAGCAGAAGGATATCAACTTGAGGCAGAGGAGGTGGTTGGAGCTGTTAAAAGACTATGATATTACTATTTTGTATCATCCCGAGAAGGCCAATGTGATGGCCGATGCCTTGATTAGAAAGGCTGTGAGTATGGGTAGCCTTGCGTATATTCCAGTTGGTAAGAGACTGCTTACAGCAGATGTTCAGACTTTGGCCAATCAATTCATGAGGTTAGATGTTTCGGAGCCCAGTCGTGTTCTAGCTTGCACAGTCTCTCGGTCTTCTTTGTATGAGCGCATTAGAGAGCGTCAGTATGATAAAAACCAATTGCTTATCCTTAAGGACACGGTGCAGCACGATAATGCCAAGCAGGTTACTGTTGGAGATGATGGGGCTTTGCGGATGCAGTGTTGCATTTGTGTGCCTAATGTGGATGTGCTTCGTGAGTTGATTCTTGAGGAGGCCCACAGTTCCTGGTATTCTATTCATCCGAGTGCCGCCAAGATGTATCAGGACTTGCGGCAACATTATTGGTGGAGGAGGATGAAGAAGGATATAGTTGCATATGTAGCTCGATGTCTAAATTGTCAACAAGTAAAGTACGAGCATCATAGGCCTGGAGGTTTGCTTCAGAGGTTAGATATTCCTGAGTGGAAGTGAGAGCGTATCACTATGGATTTTGTTGTTGGACTCCCATGGACTCAGAAGAAGTTCGACGCGGTATGGGTCATTATGGATAGGTTGACCAAGTCGGCACATTTTATTCCAGTGGCAGTTACCAATTCTTCAAAGCGGTTAGCTAAGATCTGCATCCGCGAGATTGTCCGTCTTCACGGTGTTCCCGTGTCTATCATTTTTGATCGAGGTACGCAATTCACCTCACACTTCTGGAAGGGCTGTACATCGTGAGTTGGCAAACGAGTTGAGTTGAGTATAACATTTCATCCCCAGACGGATGGACAGTCTGAGCGCACTATTCAGATATTGGAGGATATGCTTCGTACTTGCGTTATGGATTTTGGGGGTTCTTGGGATCAGTTCTTGCTGCTTGCGAAGTTTGCCTACAACAACAGCTACCAGTCAAGCATTCAGATGGCTCCCTATGAGGCATTTATATGGGAGGCAGTGTCGTTCGCCAGTTGGATGGTTCGAGCCGAGGGAGGCTCAGTTGTTGGGTACAGATTTGGTTCAGGATGCCTTGGATAAGGTCAAGATTATTCAGGATCGACTTCGTACCACTTAGTCCAGGCAGAAAATTTATGCCGACCGTAGAGTTCGTGATGTTGCATTCATGGTTGGAGAGAGGGTATTGCTCCGGGTTTCACCCATGAAGGGTGTGAAGAGGTTCGGAAAGAAGGGCAAGTTGAGACCTAGGTATATCAGACCCTTTGAGATTCTTGAGAGAGTGGGTAAGGTGGCCTACAGGCTCACATTGCCACCTAATTTATCAGTTGTCCATCCGGTGTTCCATGTGTCCATGCTTCAGAAGTATCACGGCGATCCGTCCCATGTGTTAGATTTCAGCTCAGTCCAATTGGACAAGGATTTGTCTTATGAGGAGGAGCTGGTGGTTATTCTAGCCCGGCAGGTCTAACAATTGAGGTCTAGGAGTTATCCTTCAGTTCGAGTGCAATGGAGATGTCAGCTGATCGAGGCAGCCATGTGGGAGTCCGAGTCGGACATGCGGATTAGATACCCACACCTTTTCACCAGTCCGAGTACCTTTTTATGTCCGTCCGAGGACAAACGTTTATTTTTGAGGTGGAGAATGTGATGACCCGATAGGTCATTTATAGTTTTACCCTTCATTTCTATGTTCTGAAACCTCGAATAGCTCCGTTTAGCCTTTCTCGATTTACGTGCACGCTCTGTGTCTTATTTCTGGAAAGTTTTTATGTGAGAAATTGATTAAAAAAAAGTAAAATTGTGCCTTAAAACTCATTTGAGTTGACTTCGGCCAACGTTTTGTGTAAACGGACCCGGATTAGTGTGTTGACGGTCCTGGTGGGTCCGTATCGTGATTTGGGACTTGGACGTATGCCCGGAAATGAATTCGGAAGTACCTAGCTTGATTTAATATAATTTGTTGGAAACTAGAAATTTAAAGGTTTAAAGAATTCCTAAGTTTGACTGTAGGTTGATTTTGTTGCTACCGGGTTCATATTTAAGTTCCAGAACTTGATATAGGTTCGTTTCAGTATTTATAACTTGTCTGCAAAATTTGGTGCAAAACGGAGTTGATTTGATGTGATTCGGATGTCCGATTGTAAAATTTCATGTTCTTAAGTTTCTTTAAAAATATCATTCCTTTTGATATTCGATTCGTACTTTTAGGTGTTATTTTGGTATTTTAATCTTGCGAGCGAGTTCGTATGATGCTATTACACTTATGTGCATGTTTAGTTTGGAGCCGAGGGGCTCGGGTGAGTTTTAATAGGCTACGGAGTGATATTTGAACTTAGAAAGTTGCTACTGTCATCTGGTGTGTTCTTCGCGATCGCGAAGAGTAATCTGGGCTGGGGAGGTTTTTCCTCTATGCGAAGGCGAGGCTGTGTATGCGAACACGAAGCTATGGTGGGATTACCCTTCGCGAATGCAGCCAGCCCTACGCGAACGCGAAGAGCAAGGGGCCTGGGAGGGGGAAACTAGGATTGTTCTATGCGAACGCGAGCCAAGGCTCGCGAACGCGATGGCCAGGGGGGATAGACCGTCGCAAACGCGTGCATCCCCCCATGAACGTGAAGGCCTTTGGCTGCTGCTGCTTTACGATCGCGTCAGGTGTCTCGCGAACGTGATGAACACCTGACGCCCAGACTTTAAAATATCCCAAACACGAGATTTCACCCATTTTTCACCATCTTCTCATTAGAGCTCGGCCTAAAGGAGATTTTGAAGAGAAATTTCATCACTCTTTCATAGGTTAGTATACTTTAACTTATTTTCTTCCATTTTTATCAACACCCATTAATTTCTAACCTTAATCTCTGCTCTTTCATGATAGAAAATTAGGGATTTGGGAAGAATTGGGAGTTTTTATAAAATTAAGATTTATACCTCAAATTGATGTTGGATTTTAAAACTAATTACATAATTGAACTCGGGGATGAATGGGTAATTGTGTTTTGATCCGAATCTCGAGTTTTGACCAAGTGAGTCCGGGATTAACTTTTATTGACGTTTTGGAAAAAGTATAAAGATCTTAACTTTATGTATTATAATTGATTTCCCTAGCATTGTTTGATGTCATTGAGTCGATTTTGATTAGATTCGATTGATTTGGAGGTGGATTTTAGAGGAAAGGCCCCGGTTGAGTTTTGATTTGCTTGCGGAGCGAGGTAAGTGTTGGGTCTAACCTTGATTTGAGGGAATTAGGAACCCCTGAGCTATGTGCTATGTGAGTTACATGTGGCGGCGTATGTGCGAGATGACGAGTGTCTATACGCTGTCAAAATACTTGTTTCCATACTTTTCCGTATTTCATTAATTATTTTATTTCATGTCTTAGCTGTTACATGCTTTACTTGCTTCCTATGCCTTAACTTGCTACTTATCACTTATTTCTCTCGTATTAAAATGTTCGTTTCTTCCTTGCTTCCATGATTAATTGCTACTTGCCTTAATTGTCTTACTTATACACTTTAATTGTCATATATTTGATTTGACTTGTTGCTTTGTATTAATTGTAGCATTCCTTGCTTTGGTACGAGGTTCCTTTGTAGCCTGTTTTCATATTCTTTAATCATAGAGATTCTTGTGAATTGAGTTGTTGAATTGCTTACATTTATTGATTTTGTTTATGGATCGGGTCTCACGCCGTAACAGGTGGAATAGGGGAGGATTGATATTAATATGGTGGGATCGGGTTGCACGTCGCAATAGATTTTATATGTGATCTTGATATGGTAAAATAAAGGAGGATTATGATATTGATTCTGATTATATGGTGGAATCGGGTTGCGCGCCGCAACGGATTTTATATGTTATTCTTGATATTGATATGGTGAAATAAGGGAGGATTGTGTTTGTACGGTGGGATCGAGTTGCGCGCCGCAACGGATTTTATATGTTATTCTTGATATTGATATGGTGAAATAAGGGAGGATTGTGTTTGTACGGTGGGATCGAGTTGCGCGCCGCAACGGATTTTATATGTTATTCTTGATATTGATATGGTGAAATAAGGGAGGATTGTGTTTGTACGGTGGGATCGAGTTGCGCGCCGCAACGGATTTTATATGTTATTCTTGATATTGATATGGTGAAATAAGGGAGGATTGTGTTTGTACGGTGGGATCGAGTTGCGCGCCGCAACGGATTTTATATGTTATTCTTGATATTGATATGGTGAAATAAGGGAGGATTGTGTTTGTACGGTGGGATCGAGTTGCGCGCCGCAACGGATTTTATATGTTATTCTTGATATTGATATGGTGAAATAAGGGAGGATTGTGTTTGTACGGTGGGATCGAGTTGCGCGCCGCAACGTATTTTGAGTTTGGTATTCATTGTGCGTTGTGTTAGCTTTCAGTGTTTTCGTACGAGATTCTGAGGACTGATATTTCTGGTTTTACTGATTTTCGAGGATTGATTTTATTTCCATAAGTTAACTGCCTTATTTTTCCTTCGTTTCTTTCATGTTATTATTATTATACTGCATACAAGTTATTGTAAGTGGCCAGCCTTACCCTCGTCACTACTTCATCGAGGTTAGGCTCGGCACTTAGAGAGTACATGGGGTCGGTTGTACTCATACTACACTATGCACTTTTTGTACAGATTTTGGAGTCGGTCCTAGCAGCGGTCAGTAGATTGCTCGGATTGATTACCTGACGGAAACTTGAGGTACAACTGCTCGACATTCGCAGCCCTGAAGTCTCCTTCTACCTTATCCTAGTTGTTTATTTTATTTCAGACAGTTTTACTTTCATTCTGACCATTATCTGTATTATTCTAGTTGCTCGTGCACTTGTGACACCAGTTCTGGGATTGTATCTAGATATTGCGGTTATTTTGGTATTTTTCTCATTCTATCTCAGTTTATTCAGTTTAATTGGTATCACATAATTTGATTTGTTAAAAAGGACTAAAAACTATTCTAACGTTGGTTTGCCTAGCAAGTGAAATGTTAGGCGCTATCACGATTCCGAGGGTGGGACCGGATCGTGACATATACATTCTCCAACTATCTTTTATTTAAACGGTTAGATGAGCGACTATTCAGGTTAATTCTTCGAAATAAGTACTACTGGTTCTATATATCTGAGCTGGAATTTTCTTGACTTTGATTTTTATTCTGGATCCATTATATCATCTTCGTTAGTTCAATAATTCTCGCAGTTCACCCAAAATCTTATCATTAACACTTAAGAAAGTTCAATACCAATAGAGATACGCAAATATATTCATGTAAATATTAAGCAACCTAGGTGTCTCTTTAATGACGAATATTATAAATATCTAATTTTTTTCAACACGAATATTGTATATATGACCAGACACCATATTTGACATCTATGAATGTAATCATGACCTATATATTTATGACTTTAGTTGATCAATAGTTATTACATGATAACTCATCTACTATAGTTTGGTTAGATATGAAAACTAGTTGTGAAATTCAAAAATAGTCAGATTTACAAGTGATAATTAAAAAATAATCACAGTTTCAAAAGTAATCGAAATTTAGTTATTTTCATGTAAAGATAAATTTGAACGAAAACACTGGTCAAAATCCGAAAAATATTCCAGCATAATATACTAGAGTTCGAATTTTTTACATGTGAACTTCCACCATAATGTAGTGGAGTTCCAGCATAATATACTGGAGTTCCATCATAATATACGAGAGTTCATACACAGGTGCTCCAATCTCTAGTATATTATGCTGGAACTTTCCGTGTACTGGAGTTCTAGCATAATATGCTGGAAGTTCGTACACATGTGCACCAATCTCCAGTATATTATGCTGAAACTTTTCGTGTTGCACCAAAATAGTGGCTATTTTTTAATGACTTTGCAAACGCTAGTTATTATTCAATTACCAGTCCAAAAACTGGCTAGCTCGTGCTATTTTCAATGATAGTGATAGAAGTTTGTAGCGAGTGTAGCGATCAAATTTGAGGTGAAGCATTTAGACATTCCTTAATTTTTGAACTATTAATTACAAGAAATTAAAGTGCGTTACGTTGAATTTTTATAAACTATACTCCCTCAATTTCGTTTTATGTGCACAAAGTTAAATCGGTAAAAAAGACTTAAATATTGTAGTTGTAAATTAAGGATACGTACAAGATACTAAAAATACACATGCGCTTAAATCATGTGAACTTAAATATGTCATGTCATTTATATAAACAAGTGTCATTATGGGTAAAATAGAATGTTGAAATTAAGTAATTGCTAAATATAGAGAGATGACATCAACTGCAATATTCAAAAATAGACTCCCTACCTTCAAAGCCTTCAAAGTGAGGATAAATTTTGCGTACACATTATTTTTCTCAGATTTCATTCGTGAAATGGGTTTATTGTTGTTATTGACATCAATTGTGATATCACACTAAAAGGTTTTGAAAAATAAAGAAGTAAGTATACTAAGAAAGGTCAATTCAAAAACTAAGAAATAGCACCTAAGTAATCCAAGAAGATTCAACATACAATATATAATATACGTAAAAAAAAATTAATTATTTATTTAGTATAATTTGACACCCTTCGGAAAAAGGTGGCTTCGCCCTGAATGATGCTAGTATTATTTTTGAAAAAGACTAAAAAGTAAAGCAAAACATATAAATTAAAATGGAAGAAGTATTATATAACTAACAATTTATTTAGACAATCTTTAAAAAGATATTTAATTTTCAAATGACAATAGTGAGTATTATATAAAACGAGATAATAGAAAAAGTTAATAAAATAATGCATGATTTGATGACAAGGAAATATGATTGGCTTAGTTCTGGCCCCTACACGACACGTATTCAAGTCAGCTGTCGGCAAATGGCAAATTATCGCAGCATCAATTTGGACATTTACGAAAAAGTGGCTTTGGCTAGTTTTGGGTGTCCAAATCTTTATTACAACACCAAACTCCAAAGAACCCTTTGAAAATCAAAATGAGAAAACAATAACACAAAGACTTCTAATTGACAATGTTCCTAATACATTAAAGGTTGCTTTGGTACGATGTATTAGGAAAAATAATATATGTTAATTTTAATATTATTAATCTTTTATCTGATAATATTATTTAATTTATGTATAATTAATATATACATTAATTATATACCATATTTAGTATTATTCATATACCCTACCAAACGACTCCTAATTAGTTTTTTCATTTGGTTGTCCAATAATGGAATTTTGGAGTTTGATGCATCCGAAAATCTCATTTTAGAGGTAAAATATTTTGTATCAAATGCAATTATATACCCAAAATTCAAAGCTCGAAACCTATAATGAAAAATGGAAGAATACTGATCTCTTCACTACAACCTTTAATTGTATTAATTCTTTAATATTTCACAATATAAATCAATATCTTAAAATTCTAAAAGAATTCTTTTTGAAATCATATACTAATAAAGAACTATTTTGACTAAAAAATGAGTGAGTATTCAATACCAAATCTTAAGAAAATCTCTAATATCTTCATTAAACCTCTAATCTTCATACCCTCCTTGCCTTTAAGTAAAGAACACAACAAAAACACGTTCTAATTGTCACTTTTCAGTACTAGTTTTCCTCAAAACCTTCACTTTCAGAATCTTGAAAAAGAAGAAGTTGAACAAACAAAGAGGAACTCTGAAGAAGAAGAAGCAAAATTTGAAGAGCAAAAAGATGTCATTTGTTTTGGGACTTGTAGTTGGACTAATAGTTGGAGTTGCTCTAATAGTTCTGTTTGTTAAATCTGAAAATGCCCGATCCAAACTCCGTTCTGAACTGGTTAGTCAATTTAAGGGTCTGTTAGCTTTTCTTATTGATTATTAATACAAGGGTTTTCTTGCTTTCTTATTGATTATTAAAAAAAATGATCTTTTAGTTTTGTTTTGTTTTGAATTTAAAGGTTGCATTTTGATGTATGTTGTTGAATTTGTACTGTGAAGGCTACTACCATAGCAGCGTTTGGTAGAATGACAGTGGAAGATTCCAGAAAGATTTTTACACCTGAGCAGTATCCTTCTTGGGTTGTTTTCTCCAATCAGCAGAAGGTCAGTATGTGTGTGTGTGTTTTAAACCTTATCTTTACTAAATGCTTATTTATCATATTTGTAATTAATGTTTTTGTGTAAAGGTAGTGACTTTTTAAATGTTTGTTTCATGTTTTTGACTCTTACAGTTGAAGTGGCTTAATTCTCATCTTGAAAAGCTCTGGCCTTATGTAGATGAGGTTAGTCTAAATGTTTATCCATTTTTGGTTTTTTGTTAGGGTGTCAGCATTTTTTTTTTTTAAATTTCTAATATTTGGGTTTTCTTTTCCTTTAATTAATTTTTTGGTTATTTGAGTTGGTTCTGGTAATTGTAATTCAGGCAGCATCAGAACTGGTAAGGTCAAGTGTGGAGCCAATTTTGGAACAATATAGACCTATGATTTTGGCTTCATTGAAATTTTCCAAGTTCACTCTTGGGACTGTTGCTCCTCAATTCACAGGTTAGATGATGTCTCGTAATAACATTTTTCAGCAGTTGCATTTTATTTCTGTGTATAAACATGTGGTTTGGAAAATGATTTCTTATTGTTAGAAGGGAAGGAGATACATATTACTACTTACTATTTAAAGTAGCTTATTCATTTCAAAAAAGAAAGATAAAACAATGAACACGTAGTTAGCTTTCAACTCTATATCCTAAATAAGGAAGAATTTTATTGAAGCAAATATAACTAGTATATTATTATCTACCAGGTTATGGCCCAACTTCCATTTCTTGCCTCTCCTTTTAATTTGCTGTCTCTGTTCTCTTGCAATATCCTTAAATAATATTGGTCCTGTACTAAATGACTTTGAGCATGTTTTTCTAAAACCTGCAACTGTTTTTAAATTATTAGTTTACATTTAGTTTATATGTTCGTCGCACACAAAATTGAAATTGGCTCATAGAGTGCTTGTTGTGTTGATTCCTAGTGTATAAATGGATTTATTTCCCAAAAAGGGTAGAAAGACTTAAAATTGGTCATAGAATAGGTAACGAGAAATATGATTGAGCTTTCTACTCCCTTTGGTAGTGATTGCAAGCCGTGCTTTTCTTTTTGTTCAAGCTGTTGCTTTTCCTTGAGCCTGTTATACTAGATTTTATCTTACTTCTCTGCTTGTCCTACTTTCCCCTTTGATCCACCCATGAGTCTTGACTACTTCCATAGATGGCAATTGGACCAGTTCTATTGATGGCAAACTTCTTGCTTCATTTAATTATTCTAAAATTTTGCATATTTTACTTCCTAAGAAACTGCATTGGACCAGTTTTATCCGAATCAAAAGTCAAAGCCGTTACCCCTTACCTCACCGTTGGAGTATTCCTAACGATTCTCGAGTATTAATGTCTCATGAGAAGTCAAAATGTGACAAAATAAATTTGGAAAGACAAAAGGATAAAGAAGACAATTGAACCTGATGAAGCTATTTGAATAATAATCCACTGTGTAGTTTCATTTAAGCTGTAATAAAATATAATGCTTTTTGAGGAGAAACACATATTTTATTCAACACACTGGTGCTCACACCTGATGTTTTCTTTACAGGAATTTCTATTCTTGAAGATGGAACTGAAGGTATTACCATGGAATTAGAGATGCAATGGGATGGGAACCCTAGCATTAAACTCGATATCAAGACATATGTTGGTGTAGCATTACCAGTGCAGGTAATATAGTTGGTAATTGCAGCTTAGACATTATACTAAATAGCTTGCGCTCCTCAGAGTTGTGACATTTTTGTTTCATTGCACACTTAATGTGATCTTAATTAGAACTGACATGCTACTGCTTCCGAGATACCAATTTGTTGCCATTGTAAATAACTCGGAATAATGCGATCCAGCGAATCCGGTAATCACAGCAAGAGAAACATAATCAAACCTTCACAACATTCTCAACAAAGCTTACTTAAGCAAACATAAATATCTCTTAACTGAGCATCCAACAGAAACAAGGACCGATGTAAGCACATGGAGCAATTTAGGAACAACTTATTACAACTTTGGATGATACCTATAAAAAAGGTCTGAAATACATAAAGTATTAGCTTCCACTGAACAAATGTGGGGCTCATCAGGAGCCTTAACTATATCGGGGATCTGGGCTCCCTCTCGGCAAGCTTACTCCTCGAGAACATGTATCTGTTAAGTATTCATGATTAGCTTCTCTGTGTTCATGGTCTTCTTTTATTCACAAGGTTGTTGTTTGGCTACAGTCAACGCGGTTAAAAGTCTTCTCAACTACCCTCTAGACGTTCTATTACTCCAGTGTTCTCTAATATAGTTCTTTTTCCCGTCATTTCCGTGTAGTATCTACTTGTTCAAGGTCTCCATCTTAGAAAGATAGCTGGACCTATTTTCCACTTCTTAACTTGTATTTAACATGTTTTCTTGTCACCTTTCTTAAGACTTCATTTAGCTTACAAAAGTTTTCTAGCTTTTCTCAGGGAATTTGATTTCACATTAATGTTTCCTTTGGTTTTAGGTGAAAAACATTGGGTTTACTGGGGTTTTCAGGCTGATCTTCAGGCCGTTAGTTGATGAGTTTCCCTGCTTTGGAGCTGTTTGTTATTCACTAAGGCAAAAGGTGTTGTATATACTTCCAACTTCACTTGTATCCTTCTAAGGTTATTGAGCATACTGAATTATGTATTATTACCACACAAGTGTGTGCGTGTCACGTGTGTACATACAAGTACGGAATCAACTAATGAATTTCTAAAGCTGTTTCTTGGGTTTAGAGTTAACTATTGGATTTGGATGATTTTCTGACAGCAACTTGGTCAATAATTGATGGATTTGCCAAATGACTCATGGATTTAGATGCCGATACTCCACAATAAAGACATGCATGACACCTAACATGTCCAAAATTAATCATCCTGTACTTTGTTTTGGTTGAAGTGTAAGGTTCACACAGTGGCTGAGCCACCTTAAGCTAAAGGGTGACACCCCTTCACCGAAAAATTACACCGTGTCGCTAAGACAAATATTTGTTTTTATGTATATATACTATATGTTGAAGCCGCTTAATTTCTTCATGTGTTTACTTATATTTTGACACCCCTTAGTAAAACTCGTCTCCGCCACTGGGTTCACATAAGATGCAAGCTAACCTGGACAGCCACACACATGTACAACTAACACCACTTCTAAACTTAGGAGAAAAAAATAACTCTGAAATTTTTGTGGTCTGCAGAAAAAGTTGGATTTTACTCTTAAAGTGGTTGGTGGTGACATGACAGCAATACCTGGCATTTCAGATGCAATTGAGGTTTGGGCAAAATTTTACCATTTAATTTTTTTTATGTATATAGTCACATCTTGTAGTCCTTCAATAACTTCTGATGCTGCTTGATTAGATAGAATAAGTCCCTTAGATGCTCGGAGTGCTGGAAATGGATAATGCTGGCACGGTCCACGCTTTATCTGTTCCTTCTCTCCTTTCCAGAAAAGAGTGAAAGAACTGAATGAATACTAAGTATCTATGTGATTGGTGGTGGGTAATAGTTACCGATACATGTGCTAGTAGGAGGTAGCAGGTACCAGTGGAATACTTGAGGTGCACGCAAGCTGGCCCCGACGCCATCGACGTATAAAAAAAATCTATGTGATTGGTACAAGGATAGGTTTCTATGTGATTATACAAGGGTATCTCATCTGTTTTGCATTCGGTTTCATAGTGTAGCTATGGCACATTAATGATATGTGATGAGAGCGAAGATGAATACTTTCAGCATTTTTTTTAATAGTCTCTTGGTGCATTTCATATCACTGTCCTCATTGGTAAGAAATGAGAGGACAAACTGTTTGTTTGTTTGGACTGTTTTCTCATGTTTGCGATTTTTGCACTCAAGGTTTGGGAAAATTCTAAAATGTTTCTTATGGTTTGATACTATCCAGGTGTACTAAATGAATTTCTCTCTACAGGGCACCATCCGCGATGCCATTGAAGACTCTATCACATGGCCGGTTCGAAAAATTATTCCCATTTTGCCTGGGGATTATAGGTATTCTCGTTAATAAGGGAGCTTCAAATTTTAGTTCCAATTGAACACATTCGCTTCTCATTAAATATTATAAGGAACTTCTTCGATAAGATATCAGAAGACAGAATTTGGAATTTGGATATTGGAGAAGTCCCCAAAATGCGGGAGAGTAATCGACATGACTTTCTTCCATTTTGCTGATCAGTTTCCAACTTGAAAAGTTAACATGTTTAATTTCATAATGACCTAATGTCTTTGTGGAAGCTGTAAAAGTTAAATTTTGTACTAGATGTTTATCTAAATATTGACCTTAGCAGGACAAGTAAACGTTTGAACTTTTATGCAAAACTTGGACTTTGATTGCATTTTCAAAGTCTGAGGTACTGGTTTCTGTTTAACATTCTATTTTATTGTTAGTGATCTTGAACTGAAGCCTACTGGAGTGTTGGAGGTGAAACTTGTTCAAGCGAAGGAGTTAACAAACAAAGACCTCATTGGTAAATCTGATCCTTTTGCCGAGTTATATGTCCGCCCTATACGAGATAGAATGAAAAAGAGCAAAACAATTGTAAGTTTTTCATTTCATCTGTTTGTATGGAAGAGATTTGGTAATACACTGACCAAGTTTAATATTTAAGTAACCCATTGTTCTTTTCAGAACAACCAATTGAACCCAGTGTGGAATGAACATTTCGAGTTTGTAGTTGAAGATCCATTGACACAACACTTAGTGGTGAAGATCTATGACGATGAAGGGCTTCAGGCAGCTGAACTAATCGGATGTGCACATATCCGTTTAAATGAGCTTGAGCCTGGAAAGGTGAAGGATGTCTGGTTGAAATTGGTGAAAGATTTGGAGATCCAAAGAGACCAAAAGAATAGGGGCCAGGTGACAATTGCAAACATAAACAAATTCATGCAATAGTCTGTTTTAGCTCTTTGTCTGAACTATTCTCTTCATCTTTGGTTTAGGTGCATTTGGAGCTATTGTACTGTCCTTATGGCATGAAGAATGGGTTCAGTAACCCTTTTGCACCGAATATGTCAATGACTTCACTCGAGAAGGTATTTAAAAGTGGAGCAGAAGGAAAAGAAGCTACCAAAAATGGAGGTGAAATCAACAGGAGAAAGGACGTAATAGTACGGGGTGTACTTTCTGTAACCGTGATATCAGCTGACGATCTGGCACCAACTGATCTAATGGGAAAAGCTGATCCTTATGTTGTGATTACTATGAAGAAGACCGAAACCAAGAACAAAACCAGGGTATCTTTTCTTCTTTTTATTTAAATGTTTAGTTAGGTTTAAAGACGTTCTTACATTGTCTTCTTTCTGGTAAGCAGAGACAAGGACATTTTGTTGTGATACTCTTCACTTGGATTTCCGTCTAATGCATTAAAGACTACTTTTCTAAAGTAATCTGCTTTAAACTTCATAATTCATAACCAAGTATAATGCTGGTTTTTTTGTCCATATGTAGGTTGTGCCGGAAAGTTTAAATCCAGTGTGGAATCAGACTTTTGACTTTGTCGTTGAGGATGGGTTACATGATATGCTAATTCTAGAAGTGTGGGACCATGACACCTTTGGAAAGGTAGAGTATTTTTCCCTATAACCAATTCCAAGTACTTATCCTATTACTATTGGTCTTGGTACAATATTTCATTAGCATTAATAAGCCAGTAAGTGTTGTATCTATTCAGACACCAATGTTTCCTGATGTGAGATTTTCTTTAGCTGAAATAACCTCATTAAACCCATGCTAATTTTTGCTTAAATTTAGAACAGGTAAAGTCTCCAATGCCTTGTTTGGAGTTGTCAGATGATTTGGGACATACTAGAATCTTTTTGGAAAATTAAAGTCTTAATTTTCAGATAGATTTAAGAAAACCGACAACATAAACAATTGAAACATTAAAAAGTTGGACCTCGATATTACAAATGTGTTCATCAGTTACCGTATTCCTGAATTTTAATTGAATGATCAACATTTAAAGAACAAGATGATTAGGGAGAACAACAAATTATCTAGCTTTTATCCAGACAAAAATCATGCCTTGTCTATTCCTCTGAATACCATTTGCCTTATCCTCAACCGACCAGCAAAACAATGTGGTCATCTCCAATTATTTTCTTGATATATAATGCTTGATTAGTACAAAGAAACTGCCGAGGCCAAAGGTGAGGCTGGTAAGAATCTGGCCTTTGTTACTTTCTTTTTTGGTTTTCTCATCTTTTTATATATTTGTGCTATTCATTGTGTGGGAAGCAGTTATTAATTAGTATTTCTCCCTTAGCATGTCAAACTGCTCAGACATGTGAGACCACTAGAAACATTAGCGTTATTCATTATGATAAATTGAATTGTCGATGGAGATCCATATATGTAATTTATGACGAATCAATCCTACAAATCAAGATAGAGGATGATTTTTGAGGGATTTCCCCCTTATTTTAAGTGGGGATTAGGGGAAGGGGCTAAGACATTGTTTTGTACGGAAAAACGTACTGACATTTGATATTTACACCATACCACATTAATTTACTATGGTTAGAGGTCGAGGCAGACCAATGAAGTACTGAGAGAGGTGATTAGGCAGGACATGGGGCTGCTTCAGCTTACTGAGGACATAACCCTTGATATAAGAGTGTCGAGGTTGAGGATTAGGGTAGAAAGTTAGTAGGTAGTTAAAAGTTTCTTACCAATATTAGTAGTATGCATGTACTTTCTTATTCTCAGATCTATATTATGTCATGTTGTTTAGTTCGTTTTAGTTATCGTATTTCCCTGTTGTTTCTATTTGGTACTACTTATTCTTTTCTCCCTCCCTTTCTTCTCCCACTCTCTTTCTTTTTCTCCTTCTCCTCCTTCCTACCTTTTCTGAGTCGAGGGTCTATTGGAAACAACCTCTCTACCTTCACTAGGTGGGGGTAAAATCTGCATATACCCTCCCCAGACCCCACATGTGGGAATATACTGGGTTGCTGTCGTTGTTGTAAGTGATGGATTGAGGCTAAAGTACATACTAATCGGCAATGGTTAGCATGTACTTTCTTATTCTCAGATCTATATTCTGTCATGTTGTTTAGTTCGTTTTAGTTATCGTATTTCCTTGTTGTTTCTATTTGGTACTACTTATTCTTTTCTCCCTCCCTTTGTTCTCCCACTCTCTTTCTTTTTCTCCTCCTCCTCCTCCTCCCTACCTTTATGAGCCTCTTCTATTGAAAACAACCTCTCTACCTTCACTAGGTAGGAGTAAGATCTGCATACACATTATCCTCCCCAGACCCCACATATGGGAATATACTGTGTATACTGTCGTTGTTGTAAGTGATGGATTGAGGCTAAAGTACATACTAATCGGCCATGGTTAGCGGTAAACGTTTTATATGAAAGACATGTAATGTATTTATTGGTTTGATGTAAACACAGGGCGGTAAGCTTTTTCTGTTTTGTACCGCTGCTACATAAATGTGGTTACAATGATTCATTTCCAGTGTTTACATTTTTCTTCTATTGGCAGGATTACATGGGAAGATGCATACTGACATTGACAAGAGTACTAATGGAAGGAGAATATAAAGAAACCTTTGAATTAGATGGAGCTAAATCAGGAAAACTGAACTTGCATCTCAAATGGGCACCACAGCCCATATACAGGGACTCCTAACGATAAAAAAAAATTATAGGTATGTTTTTCTGTTGTTGTAAGACTTGTACACAATAGAAGTTATTTTGTATCTGTCATAGGCAGTGACAATTTGTAGAATTGAACATTTTTGTAGATAATTGTTTGATTAGTGCAGAGGAGAGAGAAATGTAAAGCTGCAAAACTTCTGAAGTAAAGCTGAAGCTGGAGAAAAAATAAAATGTAATATAGGCTTACATATATAAATTTAGAGTAAGTCCTTTGTTTGGTTAGATGTATTATTAGAAATAATATGGATTTAATTATGAGTTTATAATATTGTACTCCCCTTAAGAATGTAGTTGCTTTTTACTTGTCCATAATGCATTTTGCACTATCCTTAAGAAAACATCAATTAAGTATTTATTTTACTAAATTATCCTCATTAATGGTAATTAATACTAGTATCACTTTTGACAACTAATTCTCCAATAATTTGAAAATTGGCGACTTAATATATAAGAGTAAATTAGAAAAAAAATAATTGATTTTCTATTGATTCTCTTGAGTGGAGAAGTGAAAAAGAACTTTTATCTTAGTAGGCTATTCTTTTTAAAACGCCCATCAACAGGGTTATCATATAATACTATCTATCCTAAAAGTGGGAACCTGAAAAGCTAGAATTTGAATTACCAAAATATTGACAAAAACTAGTCCAAAAACACATGCGGTAAGATACACGTGCAACACATCTGTCCAAAAACTAGTTAGTCAAATAACACGACGATAAAAATCTAATAAGTAGTTTCAACACCAAAGAGTTTCAATCATCGCGAGAAATTTACAAGGACTTAACACTTCCATAATGACATGATGCTGCCATAAACAACACAAATTTCTTATTTTATGTGACCAATACAACTAGTAGTAAGGTAGCTGGATCCACTCTTCAACAAAATAGATAGATTTCGAAACTGGATAGTAGGACCATGGCATAAAACTACCACTAAGTTGACAACATGCTTGAGAAACTATGTTTCAGAACCGTGCAATGGAGGGCCTTTCCGAAATGACAGTGTAGAGGTGATTCTTATTCAACTTTCTCCTGCGACGAGCACTTCCCCTGCATAACCATGATTTGCATTCATTAGTATGGGAGACATCAACGATAAAAAAAACAACAGGAATCATTTACTGCTATGTAGCAGTCAAGAGCATGGCTTAACGGTTAATAAAGTGCGTGAAAACTACGTGGGTTCAGTGTTCAAATTCTAGCATAAACAAAACGCTAGGTGATTCATTTCCATCTACTTGAGCATCAATGGGCAGGGTTACTAATACCTGTGATGATGGGAGGTAGCAGGTACCTAGTGGTACAGCCGAGTGCAAGCAAGTTGACTCAGACACCACTGTTGTAAAAGAATGATCAAACACTAATTTGTATTTGACAAGTGCAACTGTGGAAGAATCAATAACTGGTGAATGCATAAAGCTGAGGTACAAATACTAACTTCTCAAGATTTATCAGCAAAAAATGACGCTTCACTTGTGAGAGTAATGGAAACTTAATGCTTTATATTTCGGCGAAACCAATTAGTTTCCATCACAGTGCATCAAAAGCATTTTTTTAGATCTTTCCATGTAGGATTAAATGCAGAAATGTTATTCCAGTTTTGTTCGGTAACTAAATTTATCACAAAAATCACAAGGTCGGTCCATCGACTAGAAAATAAGAGCAAGTGCATTATATATGCTTAGCCATCCTAGTCATGGCATCTACTATTCCGGATTCTTTTAGTAAAGTATCAGTATCTCATACAACTGGTAAAGTTGTTGCCATGTGACCAGACGGTCACGGGTTCGAGCCGTGAAAACAGCCTCTTTTTTAAATGCAGGGCAAGGCTGCGTACAACAGACCCTTGTGGTCCCGCCCTTCCCCGGACCTCACGCATAGTGGGAGCTTAGTACACCGCGCTGCCCTTTTTACACAAGACGCAATGTGGTTTACAAAAGCACCTTTTAGCCTTGAGAATGATTTCAAGATCCAGTGTTGTTTACATAAAAGTAAACACCACATTTGTTCACTATTTTATGGCATGGATCTAAAGTCTGAAAGCTATATGAGTTGGAAGTTCTTCAATGTTATCAAGATCTGGCTAATCTGCGCAATAAACAAATTATTGCGGGAGAGATGAAAAGAAATTTTATGGAAAAGCTAGAAAGGGATGATACTGACCAATACTGGTTGTGCAATGTGAACGAGTCAGTTGTAACTTTATTTCCATCGTCATTTCGGTTCCAGTGGTAGAATGCATGTGTTCTATTCTTGATCTCTAGCGTCGAATGACCATAACTAGCTTCACGGAAAGCAGAATAATCTGGCTGTGGATCTCTAAATCTGCATAGAAAGGGAAATGATAATATAGTTCAAGTGTTCAACATCATGTAGATAGCCACATTAGTTGGATAGCATAAAATGTACAGTAATAAAATTCGGTAAACTCAGGTTGTTAACAGAGGCAGCAGCAACAACAACAACAACAACCCAGTAAAATAAATCAATTACAGGATCCCTTGTGCAAATTGTAGTGGTTAGAGACATTCTTGGAAGGAAAAGAAAGAAAGAAGCAAAAACAAACGACAAAACGTAACTCAAACTTTCAGATAAGGTGGACCACATAATTCAGCAAGAGCGCGTAAGGTGTCATTGACTAGGGTAATCCCTGCAATCTGTGTAACTAACCTTGAAGCAAGACCTTCTTGATTTCCTCCATCACCAACAGTTATGTAAATAGGAGCTGTTTTATCTGGTACGGGATAAGCATCACCACCCGAGACATTATAGTGTATATTAGATATGCGATACTGAAAAGGATAAAAAATAGGAGGTCTCAACATCACAGCATAATTATTACAATACAGATAAAGTTAAAAATTGAAAGAAGACAAGAGAGAAGAAATGTGCAACTGATTTCCGTAACTAAATTCTCTCTACGGCAACAGTGTGTCACATACACTGACTTAAATTTCGTCTTCAATAAAGGCATTTATGTCTCTCTAGCCTATATCCTGATAGCCTCACATTACTGCAACTTGTGCTCAAATATTTTGAGTAAAATGTTAGGTCGTCCCAGAATATATATCAGTTTGGCAATAAACATGATACTTCTCAGTGAACTAGTCCAGATATACAAAGCGAGAGTATTGCTTCTGGGGAAAACTCAGCATTCTTCTCTATTGTGCCTAAAATCTCTATTTTTGCTAATATTCCACGTGTTTCTATTTGTCTGCTAAGACGCTCCAATCTTTGGTTGACAATATTATGTGGAAAAGACCACGATTTACTCAAAGATATAGAGCACTGTCGATTGAACTTTGTCAATAGATTTCTTAGCTTCCTATTGATCTTGATTAGTTTTAGCTGAGATTTTTTTCGCGGGAGTTAGTTTCAGCTATGACCAAAGCCCCAATAGCTAATACAAAAAGCTACATGATTTGGATATAAAATATCAAAATGTCATCTTTTTCTTTGAAGAGACAAGCAGCGATGGCGAGTATGATGATGAGATAAGACAACTTACTGATCTTTCATAAGCATGGACATGGCCAGCAAAGATCACATCAACCCTGTGTTTGATAAACCATCTTTCAAAGACGGATCTCATGCTTTCCCCTTCCATAAAATGAGCTTCATTACTATTGTAGATGGGAACATGCATAAGGACTATAAGCCAAGGAGTTTTCTCTCTATTCACATTTTTAAGTTCCTGCTTCAGCCAATGCCACTGAGGTGTATATTTTACTGCAAGACAAGAGACACGGCGACTGAGTAGCTATCTAAATCAAAAGAACCATTTTTATGGTAGATGATGGTCAAAGATATAGTAAAACAAGAACAACTAGAAACATTTTCAGGTTTTAGACAATTCAAAACTAAGTCCTAAAGCTTGTTATTTGCATTAAAAAAGCAAAAATACTTTGTTCTAAGCTTGAAGAGACCTGTACATGAAGAAAAACAAAATTCCCCAGCCAAATGCACCAAATAATTACTGGAATATTTGTCCTTCCTTCACATGGACATGGTTCGGCAGTAAAAGAACAAATAATTGGTAATGAAGAAAACAACTAGCAAAAAGAAGCCAGCAAATCATCTTGGCAAAACTGCAATGCAAAAACTAGTGAGCATTAGTTTGAGGATTTTTACTTACAGATGCATATACTTAGTTGATTACATGATGTTTTTGCATTTCATTTAGAAAGTTCATTAGTCGAATAACACGGACATTTTCACACTGTGGAGCTGCAAATATTTTGTTTGTGTTTCCTTAAGTCTGCTGAAATTAGAGAATCTGTAAATTCGATTTTTACGGCAAGATATCAGAACAAAGTACTGCACCTACTAAAGCAAGAGAAAACAGACAGATGTATGATTCATCACCCTTTTATCTGACTACCTCCACTTAGGAACGTTAAAGTAGCTGGTTTGAGAAACAAAAGAAGCAAGAAATAAGAGGGAACTACTTACCAAAAGGAGAGTAGCTTGATAGGACAATTATGTGAGCGGATGCCCTTCTGATGGCATACCAAAGGGGATTACTGCTTCTTGAAGCTTGATAAGGTGTGGGGTATCTGTATAGAAATGATTTGAATGGAACTACTTCCCCCTGTACATAATGAGAAGTATTGTCAACGGGCATCAGAATATCTTAAATGGACACAGTGCAGAGG
>AWOL01S0007505.1:48486-76566 GCA_000715115.1 Nicotiana otophora | reverse complement strand
TCAAGTGCATAAAAGCTGATGGGGCATTGGTCAACCCAAATGACATCACAAGAAACTCGTAGTGACCATACCGAGTCCCGAAAGCAGTCTTCGGGATATCTGGCTCCCGAATCTTCAACTGATGATAGCTTGAACGTAAGTCAATCTTGGAAAACACTCTAGCACCCTGTAACTGATCAAATAAGTCATCATTACAAGGCAATGGATACCTGTTCTTCGCTATAACTTTGTTCAACTATCGGTAATCAATACACATTCGCATAGAACCATATTTCTTCTTCCCAAACAAGACAGGAACACCCCAAGGTGACACATNAACATGTAGGCAATAATAATACTAGGGTTGTAGTCAAAGTTGTCTTGAGCTTGTGAAAGCTCTCCTCACACTCCTCTGTCCACCTGAACGGAGCACCCTTCTAGGTCAGCCTAGTCATAGGTGCTGCAATAGATGAGAATCCCTCTACAAAACGACAGTAATACCCAGCCAAACCAAGAAAACTTTGGATCTTCGTAGCTGACGACAGTCTAGGCCAACTCTGCACTGCTTCCACCTTCTTCGGATCCACCTGGATCCCATCACTCGATACTACATGACCCAAGAAGCCACTGAGTCTAGCCAAAACTAACACTTTGAAAATTTTGCATATAACCTCTTTTCTCTCAGGGTCTGAAGCACAGTCATCAGGTGTTGCTCATGTTCCTCCCAAGTCCTGGAGTACACCAGAATGTCGTCAATAAACACAATGACGAATGAGTCAAGATAGGGTCGGAACACATTGTGCATCAAGTGCATAAAAGCTGATGGGGCATTGGTCAACCCAAATGACATCACAAGAAACTCGTAGTGACCATACCGAGTCCCGAAAGCAGTCTTCGGGATATCTGGCTCCCGAATCTTCAACTGATGATAGCTTGAACGTAAGTCAATCTTGGAAAACACTCTAGCACCCTGTAACTGATCAAATAAGTCATCATTACAAGGCAATGGATACCTGTTCTTCGCTATAACTTTGTTCAACTATCGGTAATCAATACACATTCGCATAGAACCATATTTCTTCTTCCCAAACAAGACAGGAACACCCCAAGGTGACACATTGGGTCGAATGAAGCCCTTATCAAGCAATTCCTGTAACTGTTCCTTCAACTCCTTCAACTCAGGAGGAGCCATACGATATGGAGGAATAGAGATGGGCATAGCGCCTGGCAACATATTAATGCCAAAATCAATATCTCTGTTGGGCGGCATGCCCGAAAGATCAACTGGAAATACATCTGGAAAGTCCCTCACTACTGGGACTGACTCAACTGTAGGGGTATCAATACTGACATCTCTCACATAAGCTAGATACGCGTCATACCCCTTCTCAACCATTCATTGAGCTTTAAGAAATGAAATAACTCTACTGGGAGTATACTCTAAGGTACCTCTCCACTCTAATCGCAGTAAACCTGGCATAGCCAGCGTGACGGTCTTAGCGTGACAATCAAAAATAGCATAATGGGGCGACAACCAGTCCATACCCAAGATAACATCAAAATCTACCATACTGAGCAATAATAAATCGGCTCTGGGAGAAAATAGGGGTTGATTGAATAGTTGCAAGATAATCGTCTGGGATTTAACTCTAGTTAATTCACTTCTAACGTTCAAGTGAGTCTCTCGAATTCACTTAATTATTAGTTCAAATGTTTAGTAGAAACTCCTCTCTCGATTAAGTCTCAACCTCACAATATGAACCAATTTAAGCTCGGTGAAGATATGCAAGAGTTCGTAGTGGATTGGTCTTTAGGAGAACATCTCTCGATTATCCTCCTAACTAGGTCTAAACAATAATTCAACTAGCCTCCTTCAATTACTAAGAAGAATTAATGAATTCAACCGACAAGACAATGCAAAGATATCACAAGTATGCCTCTCTCGATTACATGAACATGTGAATATAGATGCAACAATTAAAACACCCAAAACGATTCAATGCATAAAAACTAGAGTTAATATCCATAAACAAATATCAATACACCAAATCCATCAATCCCTAAAGAGAACTACTCCATAGATATGGAGTAATTCATCACAAATATAAAGAAAAAAATAAAACGATCCAAACTCTTGTCTTGAGTGAGGATTGAATAATGAATCCCTTGTGCTTGCGCTTCTCCACCTACTCTCTAGCCTCCTTAGGTCTTAGATATGTCAAAAAGTCCCAAATTTAATGTTTTTCCATGTATCGGGCCCAGACGAAAATACCTTCTCCCGCGCGAAATAGGAAAATACTCTGTAGAATTTGTACAGGTGCGCCGCATGGGGCGACGCGCCATGCGGGGGAGCAGTGGGAAACTTCAGAGAGTTGTTTCTGATGGGTAGCAGGCATTTTATATAGGCACGACGTGCCACGCGCCATGCTAGTGTAGTTTTCTCAGAGTCCGTCTTGTTGCTTCGATTTTGACATCCAGACTTGGTCTTCGACCCTGAACACGATCCCAGCTTAATCCCTTGGGCAATTACTCAGACTTCAAAGCTCCAAATAGCTCAAATTAATTCCATAATATCTACATAGCTCAAAATCCTCCTACAAGGCATAAAATACACAATTAGTGCAGAACACTAACGATTAAAGGTCAAACTCAATTAAAGTGCAGTAAATTAGAGTGCAATAAGAGACTAAAACACGAGATTATAGCTTACCATCAATACCCCACACTTTAACCATTGCTCGTCCTTGAGCAATCAAACTACACTTCATAAAGACATGACCTTTTTAAACAGCTCTCATAACTCATCAAACCAAGAATATTTAAAATAGATTAAGCACAATAACGTAACATCATAGCCTCAAAATTTGACTCAAAAGTACCACGTATTTTTCACAACCTTCTCACTTACTCTAACACCGAGGTCAATGACATTACCTTTCCTTCATGAATTAAGTTCCCTCACACAATAATAGAGAGTAGTTCCGCACACAATCAAATTTTAGAACAAATAGGAACTCAAGATAGAAAGAATTCACTCTCTCAGAAATAACATTCATTTTCTACAAAAGATGAACCATAGGCTTGACCGTAGTGTACTACTCAACTAATCGAGCTCATTCAGTCAAGGATCATGTAGGACTTTAATTGGTTGTAATGTAGGCTGTGAGACGGGTATGATACATTTAGATATAAGAGTGACTATACCTCCCTAAGTACTTTAATACATACATTTCATTGTTCAACCATAACTCCACCTTCACATCAATATACATTAACTCCCAACTTCTTTAAGCACAATTACATCAAAAGTTACCGCTATCAAAGAATATATTTGCACAATAATACAACAATTTTTCCTTTTCCTATTCAATTCAAGTGGCTCTTACTTACTTTTTTTTTTCAACACAATTGCACCTTTCTCCTTAATTCATTAGTGCCATTTAAAAGCCAAACCAACCACCCCACACTTCAACTTTTGCAAAGTTCATATCAAATTCAAGTGCTCACGAGAGGTAAATGGTTCAAATATATGGTCAATTCAAATAATTGGATAAAGCTTGTAATGTGGTTGCCAAAGAAACAGGATTACAGGCTCAAAGGGGTTAACTAAGATACATAACAATTAGGTGGGTAAAAGCAAATAACTGGTTCAACAAAGAAATGCCTAAATTACTTTCAAGACTGAACACAACTACTATTTCGCTTTGCAAACACACGGGGCAAGTTCTAGACATCAAATGCAATGCACAAAATACACAAAACCTTACACACATGGCACATAACTCACTCAAGATCAGACTATCAAGACACTCTAGTCAAAGCAGTTAAGCAACGTTAAAATCATACAATTTAAAGTGCTTATGCAAGAGTCAAAAACTGAGCCTAAGCATCACAACTAAAGCACTCACTATTCTCAAGGTATAATATGGTCAAGAGATATTGCTTTCAGTTCAAAACACAGCACAAGGTTCCCTACTATTCTACAAAATCAAAAACTAACTACACCCGGTTTAAACAAAACCTTTGGAAAAGAACCGCGACACAAAGAAAACTCAAGGGGGAATTATTACACTACCTAACAAAAGAAAATCTTTTTTTGTCTTTTTATTTCGACTTTAATCCCTCAAGAAACCCGTCGAATGATATCCATCGTCGGGAAAAGTCAAAAATGTTAAACTTTTTATGGTTTTTCTCATTTTTCTATCTCTCACTACTAAAACAACAAAACTAAATTACTAATACAGATACATACAACATACAATTTTTCCCACCCCACACTTTAAGTTGTGGCATGTCCCCATGACACACAATTAAAAAGCACAAGGTAAAGGAAACTTCCCTGAATTTTCAGTCGGGGTTTGAGTCGAAGTCGGGCTCCATTCCACGCGCCCGAACCAATGCACACATCTATACGGACAACTTCTTCTCAGCCTTCTTGGGGTACACCCCACACTTATCATTTCCACTCGATGCAGCCTTTACCTTCGAGCTTTTTAGTTTCCACTCAACACTTGCAGTTGTCTGCTGCTTTCTCACCCACATCTCCACATTCATCTCGAAAGTCACTGTCTCTTCACCCACTATAAGCATGGGTTTTCTATCATGTATGTCTAATATTGATTTGCCCGTCACTAAGAATGGTCTTCCTAAGATTAGGGGTATCTCCTTGCTCTCCTCCATCTTCACCACTATAAGTCTACAGGAAATACGAACTTATCTACCCGAACTAAGACATCTTCCACTATCCCCTCGGGTATTATAGTTGTTTGGTCTACCAGTTACAAAGATATTGGTGCAGACCTTATCTCTCCAAGCTCATTCTCCAGTTTCCTATAAATAGATAAAGGCATTAAATTAATTGAGGCACCAGAATCACATAAAGACTTATCAAAATTAAGAGTGCCTAACGAGCAAGGTATAGTAAAACTCCCTGGTTCTCCACACTTTTGTGGGAGTTTGTTTTGCAAGATTACACTGCAATGTTCTGTGAGCTTGACTATTGATGTCTCTTCTATCTTTTTCTTCTTTGTCAGGATTTCCTTCAAGAACTTAGCATAAGTTGTCATTTGGGAGAGCACCTCTGTGAATGAAAAATTTACATTAACTTGTTTCAATATATTCAGAAATCTCTCAAATTGCTTGTCTAGCTTCTCTCTATAAAGCTTTTGGGGAAAAGGTAAAGTAGGGATATGCTCGCTCTCATTAGATTCCTCTCTTCTTGAAGCTTCCTCTTTCTTATTTTTCTCATCTCCCTTCTTGCCTTTCTTCTTCTTATCAACTTTAATTTTCAGCTGCTCCCCACTTTCTTTTTCAGGTACCACCTCTTTTTGGATAGGGGTGAGCTCTTTCACTACTTGTCCACTTCTTAGAGTTACAGCATTTACCATATCCTTGGGGTTTCTTTCAGTATCAGCTGGCAGAGTACCTGGGATTCTTTCAGACAATATGGTGGCAATTTGTCCCACTTGTTTCTCCAAGTTTCGCAGACCTGTGCCAAGTTCTTTGATAGCTACACCATGAGCATCTAACCTCCCATATGTCTTGATAATAAAGGATTTCATCAAATCTTCTAGCCCAGGCTGATTGGATTGTTGAGGTTGAAATTGCTGCCCTTGCTAATTTTGGAAGCTTGGATCTCCTTGTCGCTGGAATCTAGAGTTATTTTGTTGCCATGCATTTGTAGTACCCCCAGGTGAACTCCATGAAAAAGCGGGGTGCTTCTGACCTATTGCATTGAAGTTATAATTCCTCACAGCATTTACTTCCTCAGTTGAGGCCTGACACTCATGAGTAGGGTGCCCTCTTCCACATATATCACAAGCTGCGTGATTCTCACTTTGTATTAAAGCTAAGGTCAGCTTCCTTATCTCTTTCACCATGGCATCAAGTTGTACCTGCACAGATGTGTTAGCATCAACCTGATGAACACCATTCTCCCTTCTTCTTTCAGCACTTTCAGAGGGCCACTAATTTGCATCTTCAGACAATTCATCGAGAATAGTGACTATCTCCTCTAGTGTCGTTTTTATCAAAGGACCTCCAGCTGCATTACTCAATATTCTACGTGAGGTCGGTGTCAAATCATCCCAAAAATCTTGGAGTTGCATCTACAGCTCAATTCCGCTATGTTGAAACTTTCGAACTAATTCCTTGAACCTCTCCCATGCTTCAAACACGGTTTCAGCCTCTTTCTGGCAGAAGTTATGGATTTCTCTTCTAAACTTGCCCGTCTTAGCTGATGAGAAATTTTTGTCAAAAACTTTTCTGGTCATCTCTTCCCATGTTCTAATCGATCCATTATGCAAGCTTCAAAGCCAGTGCTTTGCATCGTCTTTGAGAGTGAAGGGGAATGCCCTTAAGTAAACTGCATCTTGTGAAACACCATTGTATTGAAAGGTGTTTATAATATCATGGAAATCCATTAGATGTGTATTTGGATCTTCGTTTGGCTTCCCTCTGAAGACACAACAATTCTGAAGTGTATGACAGCCCTTGCTTCAATTCGAAGTTGTTCGCAGCCACTGGAGGTGGTCTAATACTTGATAAGCCTTGGTCGTAGACCGGTCTAGCGTAATCACCAAGTGGTCTCCCAGCTCCAGGAGCTATGTTTCTGAACTAGTCTGCACCCACGGGTAGCTTCTGAGCAATTCTCTAAGTCGTCTCCTCTTCATAGACAAGTTGTGCATTTCGCAGAGCATCTTCCTCCGCATCTCGTGCAGCGTTTTCCCGTTGTTGGGCTGCCTCTCTTGCATCCAAATCAACATTATCATCATCTCCACCCATAATTTCTTTGGTTGAGGATCTCTAAACCTTCTCTATATTCTTGGGGAAATTTCTTTCCTTCCTCAGTTGTCGCAGTTATTTCTCAATTTCGCGTTCGTATGGTAGCACTTCCTTCTCAGAAGATCGAGTCATGCACCAATTGAACCTGTAGCATGCGCACAGTCAAAGAACACAAAGCATAAAAATGGAAAAATAAAATAAAAGAAAAGAAAAGAAAAATTCCTGAATTAGCACTACAAACTATTTCAAACACTATTGATTGCTAATCCCCGGCAATGGCGCCAAACTTTGACGAGCGAAAAACACACACTTAAATATGCTCGCTAGTCGAATGTAGTATAATATAATATCGTATCCACAGGGATTGGAGTTAAACAGTATTTTTGTAGTTTATAGCTTGGTTGCTATCCAAGATGATCAACAGTTGAGAATTATGTGATTAAATACTAAAATTAACTAAGAATCTAAAGCTAATTGACAAATGACAATCGAAACAAAAGTAAACAAAGAAGATGTAAATGGGAGAAAATAGGGGGTGATTGGATAGGTGCAAGATAACTGTCTGGGATTTAACTCTAGTTAATTCACTTCTAATATTCAAGTGAGTCTCTCGAATTCACTCAATTATTAGTTCAAACGTTTAGTAGAAACTCCTCTCTCGATTAAGTCTTAACCTCATAATGTGAACCAATTTAAGCTCGGTGAAGATATGCAAGAGTTCGTAGTGGATTGGTCTTTACGAGAACCTCTCTCGATTATCCTCCTAACTAGGTCTAAACAATAATTCAACTAGCCTCCTTCGATCACTACGAAGAATTAATGAATTCAACCAACAAGATAATGCAAAGATATCACAAGTATGCCTCTCTCGATTACATGAACATGTGAATATAGATGCAACAATTAAAACACCCAAAATGATTCAATGCATAAAAATTAGAGTTAATATCCATAAACAAATATAAATACACCAAATCCATCAATCCCTAAAGAGAACTACTCCATAGATATGGAGTAATTCATCACAAATATCAAGAAAAACATAAAACGATCCAAACTTTTATCTTGAGTGAGGATTGAATGATGAATCTCTTGTTCTTTCGCTTCTCCACCTTCTATCTAGCCTCCTTAGGTCTTATATGTGTCAAAAAGTCCCCAAAATAACGTTTTCCCATGTATTTATACCAAGTAGGGTCGAGCCCAGACGAAAATATCTTCTCCCCCGCGAAATAGGAAAATAATCTGTAAAACCTTGCACAGACGTGCCGCATGGGGCGATGCGCCATGCGGGGCAGCAGTGGGAAACTTCAAAGAGTTGTTTCTGATGGGCAGCAGGCATTGCCTATGTCGCGCTAGTGTAGTTTTCTCGGAGTCCGACTTTTTGCTTCGATTTTGACATCCAGACTTGGTCCTCGACCCCCGAACGTGATCCCGGCTTAATCTCTTGGGTTTTTACTCAGACTTCAAACCTCCAAATAGCTAAAATTAATTCCATAATATCTATATAGCTTGGAATCCTCCTACAAGGCATAAAATACACAATTAGTGCAGAACACTAACAATTAAAGCTCAAACTCAATTAAAGTACAGTAAATTAGAGTGAAATAAGCGACTACAACACGAGATTATAGCCTGCCCTCAGTACCCGCGAAGTAGATTCCATGAATAATGGGGAAACAAGAAAGTAATATTAATTTCATGTGTCGTGATGATGTGAAGCTGTGGTATTTACTATAGTCACAAAAATTTATGTTATGATAATGACATAGAGATATATTGCACATTTCTTACATTTAGCATTTTGAGAATAGTGTATGTTATGGAAAGTTATATGAAGTGTTATGCGGGTTTAGCCTGAGGTGGTTGTACTTGTTAGAAATACATTTAAACATGGACTGAAGGGAAATGAGTCATGACCTAATTCCCACTATAGGTCGTGATGGCGCCCAACGTCGTCATTAGGCAAGCCAACGGTGAACTTTCGACATAATTATTCATCTCATTACTTTTGAAATCATGGGTTTTATTAAATAAGGGAAATTAATACGGAGAAGACCATGGAGATATAAATCATTAATTAAAACATATAAATGAAATGGTGACAATATTAAGAAAAACCATAAACATCTACTAGAATTTCCCAGAATTCGGTGTCATAAGTGCACAAGTATTCTAGTAGAATATACAAACCACTATAACTACTGTCTGAAATGAAATAGATTGAAATAGTAAATGCAACAAGAAGGATACTCCGGGTGCTGAAGATCGGAGCATGGGGAGTAGCTCACCACTAAGTCTCCGGATATTGCATATGTGCGGCTGAATGGCCACCAAATGTACCTGCCTCAGTACCTGCACAATTAGTGCAGAAGTGTGCATGAGTACCTAAATCAATGTGTACCCAGTAAGTATCTAGTCTAACCTCGAAGAAGTAGTAATGAGAAATCGATATTGACACTTACTAGTGGTCCAATAAATAAATTACATGAATTATAAATAGGCATAAAGCACAACAATAATAATGAAATAAGAAACAATAGCTAACATGATGCTTCAACATAATGACAGTATGAAATCTTCAAATATCATGTGCTATCTCAAACAAATAAGGAATATCACGTAAATATCAAGCCTCAAGCCAATAAAAGAAATCTCATGAACATTAGGACTCCTAGAAATATTACACACGAATTATGTTGAGTTCGTACGGCCCGATCCCTAATAATCATGGACACTGTCGAGGGTCGACCGGCGCGAACCATAGATGCATCTCAAATATACTGTTGAGGGCGTATGGCCCGATCCATAATGCTATTTCATAGCATTGTTGAGGCGTACGGCCCGATCTATAGGAATAGAGAAACTCTTCGAACTACGGGTCAAACAATTACAACACAAGGATGGGCACATAAAGAAAGCATGATTTTACCAACAATCAAGTATCCTACCAAAACCTCAAGGTAATGAAGCTCGAACTAACATAATCCCTAATAGAATTTTAATTATAAATTTAAGTAATTAAACTAACAAGTTGAGTTAAAGTAGTACAAACATTATGTGATAAAGTCCTAAGTCTATCCGGACATAAGCATGATTTTAGCTACGTATGGACTCTCGTCACCTCGTGCGTACGTAACATCCACAAGAAGTAGCACATAACAATTAAAGCACCTATGGGGATAATTCCCTCTTACAAGATTAGGAAAGAGACTTACCTTGCTTCCAAGTCCTCTACTTGGCTCACAAACCACACTAGTCGCCTCACAACAACGCTGGACAACCCGAAACTAGCCAAAAGTCATACAAACTAATAAATATATACTCAAAAGTTCATAATTCATTTATTAGAGTAATTTTCCAACCCAATTTGGAAAGTTCATAAAAGTCTCCCCCATGCACATATGCCCGGATTTTGAAAATTTTTGTAGATACATATTACTCATAACCTTACGAACTCAAATATATAATTTATAATCACTTCCATAGTCAATTTTGTGGTCAATTCTCATTTTTACAAACCCTAGGTTTTCCAACAAAATCTCATAATTTCAACAATCTCTATGTTAAAATCTACCCATAAACTATGTATTAAACTTACATTAGGTATAAATCACTCACCTTCAAATGCTAGGAGAAAATCCCTCTCCAAGAAGCTCTAAAATCGGCCAACACAAATGATGAATGGCAAAAATAAGCATAGGTCCAGACTTTTAAAAATGTTTCAGCCAGTGACCCTTCTTCGCGATCACGAAGGCAAAAGTGCCATTGCGACATGGCCATCGCAGTTGTGATGACCAACATGGCTAACCCTTCGAGAACGCAAATGGCCCTTCACAAACGCGAAGGCCCAGGCCTGCCATTCGCCCAAGTCGGCCTTCCTCTACGCGAATGCGACCCAGCGATCATGAACACGAAGGCCACTGGCCCCAATGTTTCGTGATCACAATTCCCCTACCGTGAACGCGAAGAACAAAAGTGCCCCAGACCAAATCCTTCATCGCGAACACGAGACTCCCTTCACATTCGCAAAGAAGCAAACCAACACCCAAAACTCTGCCATTTTGGACTTAACTCCGGGTGGTCCGAAACACACCCGAGCCACTCGGGACCCCGTCCAAATGCACCAACAAGTTCATAAACATAACCTGGACCTGCTTAAAGTCTCAGAACACGTAAAACAATATTGAAACCAAGAATCTCACCTCAAAACTAAATTAATCAACTTTTGAACTTCAAACTTCTTCCAACTAGCTCAGAACATGACGAATCATACTTAGAAAACTCGGAATGACGCCAAATTTTATGCACAAGTCACAAATCATATAGAAACTATTTAAGGGCTCAGAATCCCAAACGGACATCGATAATACCAAAGTCTACTTCAAGCCAAACTTAGGAAACTTAAAAACCTTCAAGGCGCCAACTTTCAGCAATAAGCGTTGAAACTCTCCCGGTTCACACGAAACTCAATCCGAACATACGAAAAGTCTAAAATCATCATACGAACCTATTGAAACCCTCAAATTCTAGTTCTGAGATCATTTACTCAAAGTGTTGATCAAGTCAAACTTGACCACCTTAGGCCACTATTATGGAACTAAGTGTTCCGAATTCAACCAAACGCTTCCAAACCCAAACCAATCATCCTCGCAAGTCATAAAATAGTAAAAGCACATACTGTAAGTCTTAAATAGGAGAATGGGAATCTAAAAAGTAAAATGATCGGTCGGCTCGTTACACAAAGTGTTGGGGGGGAAATGAAGGTAAAACAGGCATGAAAAGTGATATGCTAACTTTATTGTTGTTGTAAGGGCAGGAAGAGAAGATACTTGCAACATGAGTTACGACTAGAAGTTCCATGATACTTGGGTACAAGAAGGGGCAAATAAATCCTTGACGGGCATAATCATTTTCATTCTACTCTTAGAAAAGTAGGTACTACAAGTGTAATTGCAAAAATAAAAGTCAAGGCTTCATGGAAATTTGAAACGATGAAATAAGATTTTGAGTTAGGGAATAAATAACTTGTAGTAGCATATGGACATGTGTATAATCATATGGAACGGAGTAAGAATTTAATAAAATCTCGAGTATCAGGTTCGAGCTTTACATTTGGGTTTTTCACCTAAGTGGGGGAGCATCAAAGCAAGTAAAAATCACCTTAAAGGTGATGGATGGGGAAAAATAGAAAAAACTTTATTCACAAAAGAAAGATGAAGGGAAAAAACTTCGGTAAGATTTATGATAAAAATGAGTAAAATTATCATAAAGTGAAGGTATGGGGATTATGTACTTATCACGAGCAATAGTTACGGTATTCAACATTGGGTTATTAAAGGTTCTGTCTAATAGTCAAATATTTACTGGACTACTTGAATATATTCTTATAACTTGGGAACATGTTTCACTTGAAATAAATTCAAGCACTGTTGGACAATAAGGAAGTACTTTGGTCATACATTGGACTTAGTAAAACAGATGAGGGTTATAAATGAGGATAGAATATGTGCACACTTGGCATGAAATGAGGCATGAAAAGGATATACTTTACATTTCCTAATGTGAAATACTCTTGCAAGCCAAAATAATGTACTCAGTAAGAAGCATAGGATCAAGAAGAGAACTAACTAAATAGTGCAAGTACTATCATAATAGCTTGGTCACTTGGGAGTTAAAATCCTACAATTTATTGTAATATTATTATAGTAGGCACATTGGCAAACATAAACTGAGTTTCTGGCAAGAAAATATCATAAAGAACTTGATGATATCAATTAGTTGGTTAAGGTTAAGAAAATAGAACCATGTCCCGTGATGTTCAAGAATGGATGGAAACTTGTCCCATGAAAGAGAAGGAAGTGGGTTGAACATTTTTCACAGAGCGAACTTGTTAGCAATGTTATATATCAATTCGGGATCTAAAGGAAACTCAAAAGTTACAAGTGAAAGTGGAGATATAAATCAACCACGTGATGGATGGATCTGAGTAAGATAAATATCTTGTTAGTCTTTGGATGGAATAAAAGAACATTATAGAATGATTTGGAAGCTAGAAAATCAAGAGTCCTATGAGGACAAGCTATTCTTAGAAGTAATTTTATATAAATGTGAAAGTCTTTGAATGGTCGAAAAAGAATTTTTTATGTATGCAAGAAATACTCTTTCACGTATGACTTGGTGTACATAATAAAAACGAAATGCATATATGCATGGTAGTAATATGTGTTGCAATATATAGTAACACGTGTTAGAATGAGCAAGGTATAGATATGCAATTATTTAAAATTATAAAGAATTATTTGATGCAATTCTGGTATATGCGTGGCCATATGGGGCTTAGATATTTTGTTGTTATGCATTGAGGATGTATTTGCTATCGTGGGGGGCTTAGATAGTTTTTTTTTATACATTGAGGATGTATGTGCGGCCGTGTGGATCCTAGATAGTTTGTTGTTATGCATTGAGCATGTATATGCGGCCGTGTGGGGCCTAGACATCGGTCGTGTTTCCCCTGGTTGTTGAATTATGTTGAAATTGATGCCCGTGTGGGGGATTGTTCTGGACAGGTTGAATTTTTTGGATAGTCTCAGTTACAGGGGATACTGTGCCGAAAATTCTAAGAATTTAGAGAGTTGGTCAAATTTTTGGGCCTTATGGAAGTTGAAATTTTTGAAGAATATGTAATATCCATATGAAGTCATGAGTGATTAAGGATGATGGTAAAGGTTAAAGTAGGATAATATTGTTCCTAATAATGACATGTAAAACATTTGAGTATGAATGTTCTTAAGTGGGGAGAATGTATCACCCCGAAATATTTCGAAGTGTTTAAATGCTTTAAAGAAGATCGTCATGTGCTAATTATATTAATTTGCATGTGATCAAGGGCTAATGATATGATATCACTTGAACATGATATTATGTGTACGAGGTATCTTATAAATGGTTTATGGTTTAAAAAGAGTCCAAAGACTAAATCAAGTTGCAAGCTATATGATGGGCCCAAGTTTCAAATGAGTTTGCATAAGACTTAATTTCAAACGAGCATAACCCTCAATATATGAAGTTTTATATGGTTTATGAACTATCATGTGAAAGGTCTATGTGCCTAGTTTCTAATTCTTCAAATCGTTCATCATTTGGAGGTTCTTACAAGGAGTTATAACCTTTTTATTGAAGGGTAGCAGAGCAGCTCGCAACTACACGAGTCATGCATAGCCTATGCACCATGCGTAGGCAAATCCAGCAGCTAATAGTTGAAGAGAAATGGAAGGCCACCCTGTGTAGCCTTTGTGTATAGCCTATGCAGGGGGCTATGCACCCATCAGACCCATTTTTAAAGTGTGGAAACAAGGGGTTTAGAGAGAGAAAGAGTTAGTTCTTCAACTTGGTATTGATTTCTAGAGAGAATAAGGAGCTCTTACACAATGTATATAATTCAGAGTAAGTTATTTTGGTACAAGGATAATTATATAACATCATTTAGTAACAACACTAACATTATTATAGATCAAATCCATAGAAAATGGGTTGAATCTTCAAGAACTCCAAAAAGAGAAAAAGTGAGATTCTTCCATAAAAAGGTAATCCCTTCACTTGAGCTTCATATATATGATATATTGGAGTATGGGTAGTAGTTTATGAATTTTATTTGAAGTTGTAATGGGATATTATATGAACCCTAAGGGTGGGTCTTGAGAATGATATTTTGGATAAATAAGAAGATGTATAATGATGAATTGATTTAAGTGGAATTTTTTGAGTTTCTAATGATTCCAATATACTTGATAACCTAATTGATAAAGAAATTGAAGGGAATCACCTTTTTGCTAAGAAATAACACCAGTTCTTGAACCTAGGGTTTGGTTGGAGAAGGCTATGAATAGTGACTTGATGATGCTGGGTAATTAATATAATATCATTAATGACTCCAAATGAGTATTAAATGATAAGAATGAAGTTGAATTGGATAATGGTGAACCTATTGAATAATTTGGGACGGTTGAAGGATTGTTGCCGACTTGTAAAGCCTAAATAGATATTTATAAATCTTTTCGGGATTGTTTTGATGTAGTTGGTATATTTAATGGTAGATGTTGAATTGTTGGTGACATTTGAGCATTTTAATCAATTGGAGCATTGTAGTATTTTTGGAGCTTGAAGTTTGAGGTAAGTTAATTAAGACTTACTCTTCTTGAAGGATTCTCTTTAAAAGCATGTCTTGAGTTGATACATTGTATTATTTGTAAATGTGCATGAGTGCATCCGTACTTGTGGTGACAAGCAGGAAAGATGTCACCATGTGTCTCTAAATTGTTGCTTATGAAGTGCCATGTAATTTTATAAAAAACTTATTTTCAAAACTTATTGGAAAAATGATTGTCACAACCCAAAATCCCTCCTTAAGAATCGTGATGGAACCTAGTCTCAAAGACTAGGTAAGTCTGACACATTATGATATGAATAGAATTAAACAACTTAACTATTAAATTAAAACTGAAAAATGCCATAACAAAACCCAAAGCGGAATTCAATAGTCATACATACTAAAACCCGGTAATACGGAGTAATAAGCTTGACAAGAAGCACATGATAAGTCTCAAAGTGTACATCACTTTTTGAAATGCATAAACAGTAATAAATGAACAATAGAAGGTGACTCTGAGGCCTGCGAGCGGAACAACAGGTATACCTTGCAGTCTCCTCAGCAACTCGAAATCAGCTCACTAATGACCCGCACGCTCTGAGATACCTGAATCTGCACAAAAATGTACAAAAGCGTAGTATGAGTACAACCACAATCGGTATCTAATAAGTATCAAGACTAGCTTTGGTGGAGTTGTGACGAGATCCAAGTCAAGACACTCACTAGACAATAACATGTGCAAAATATTAATATAAAATAAACAACGAAAAGCATAATCAATTAAATAGAAACAAATAATAAGCAGGTGATAACACGGCAAATTACCCGAAACACGTAAAAACACCAAGTGAAATCATTTAAGGAAAACAATGATATGTTCGAATCATTAAGTCATTCCAACACATGAATAACACACATCATGGTATATTAATAATCTAAGGTCTAATCCGGTCAATTAACACATATATGCCCGTGTACACACTCGTCACCTTTTGTATACATCATTTCACATAGTACAAATAATGCAATTAGACCAAATCCTAAGGTGTAGGTTCCCCCACATAAAGTTAGGCAAGATACTTCACCTCAATTAAGACAATCAATACTCTAAAAATGCTTTTCCTTTAAAATTTACCTACGCTCGGCTCAAATCTAGCAAAAAACAACTTAATAGTATCAAACAATGCAAAAGAAACCAATTCTAATTAATAAAGTTAAGATCTTTACACCATTCCCTAAAAGTCAACAAAAGTTAACCCCAAGCCCGCCCGATCAAAACTCGAGTTGAAGGGTACATCTCGACTAACCATAACCCCACGAGTCCATATATGTGTTTGGTTTTCAATTCCGAGTCGAAATCGACTCTCAAATCTAAAATTTTGAATTTTTAAAACTAGTAAAATATCACCAAAATTTCTCTTCAAATCTCATGATTTAGATGTTAAAATTCATAAACAATCATGTTATATAATCAAAATTGAGTCAAAATCACTTACCCAATAGCTTGGTATGAAAATATCCTCCTAAAATCGCCTCCCACCGAGTCTAGAGCTAAAAATGTGATATATCAGACTAAGTTCAAAAATCCCAACCTTTTGTTTGGTTGCTGATGCCTCAAATGCGACCTGGGGTTTGCAAATGCGACCATTGTATCGCATTTACAATGCCTTCTTAACTCAGGGGATGTCGCAAATATGACACTGACTTTGCATTTGCGAAGCCTGCCCCCTTCACAAAAGCAATCACTTCATCACAAATGCGGCCGCCCCCCCCCCCCCAGGTGCACAATCGCTAATGCGACCAAATGTCCACAAAAGCGAACACTCCAGTCTCCCAGCCCACCTTGCAAATGTGAGGTCTGCAAATACGAACAAGATATCGCATTTACGAGACCTGATGCATCTGCCCAGCACCAGCAAACCTGGAGCTCACTCAATTCAATCTGAAACATATCCAAAACTAGCTCGAGCCCCTTGGGCTCCACACCGAATATCCACACAAGTATGAAAAAATCATACAAACTTGCTCGCAAACTCAAAACGCCAAAATAACATCCAGAACCACGAATCGGACACCAAAACACATAGAATTCACAATGAAACTCAAGAATCGCTAAAATCACAACCAAGCGTCTGATTCCTACCAAACCAACTCGAAATGACACCAAATATTACACATAAGTCCCAAATTATAAAATAGACTATTCCAATTCCTGAAACTAAAATCTGAACCCGATAGCCATAAAGTCAAACCATGGTCAAACTTAGGAATTTTCTAATCCTTCACATTGTCAACTTTCAGCAAAAAGAGCCAATTCAACTTAGGAACCTCCGAAATCAATTCCAGGCACACGCTAAGTCCAAAATCACCATATGAGTCTATTAAAACCATCAAAACACCGTTCCGAGGTCATTTTTATAAAGGTCAAACCTCGATCAATATTTCCAACTTAAGCTTCCAAACTAAGAACCAATTATTCCAAATCAATCCAAAACCTCCACAAAATGAAACCAATCATCCCCGCATGTCATAAAACCACAAATACACATATGGGAAGCTTCAAAAGGGGAAACGGGGATCAAAACACAAAACTAACGGTCAAGTCGTTACATTCTTCCCCTCTTAAACAAATGTTCGTCCTCGAACGAGTATAGAGACATACCTGAAGTGCCTAAAATGTGAGGATAATGGCTTCGCATATCATGCTCGGTCTACCAAGTCGCCTCCTCATCTGCTTGACCTCTCCATCGAATCTTCACCAATGAAATGTTCTTCGACCTCAACTTCTGGACCTGTCTATCAAAAATTAGCCATTGGTTCCTCAACATAGGTCAAATCATTGTCCAATTGCATAAAGTTGAAGTCTAACACATGTGGAAGATTACCATAATACTTCTGGATCATGGAAAAATGGAACACCAGTGAAATCCCAATAAGCTGGCTGGCAATGCAAGTCTATAAGCCACTTCACCCACTCTCTCAAAAATCTCAAAAGGACCAATATACTAAGATCTCAACTTGCCCTTCTTCCCGAATCTCATCACACCCTTCATGGGTGAAACTTAAGCCTCTGAAATAAACCACTCACTATCTGATGCTCGTACTTAACCTACTGACAATTCAAACACCAAGCCACATAATCCATAATATCTTTCTTCATCCTTCTCCACCGGTAGTGCTATTTCAAATCATGGTACATCTTCACGGCGGCAGGATAAATTGAATATCGCGAGCTATGGGCCTCCTTAAGAATTAGTTCTCGTAACCCATCAACATTAGGCACACAAATTCGGCCCTGAAGCTTCAACACCCTATCATCACCACTAGCCATCTTCTTGGCATCACCGTGTTGCACCTGTCCTTAAGAATAAGCAAGTGGGTATCATCATACTGATGCACCTTGATGCGCTCAAACAATGAAGAATGTGAAACCACTCAGGCAAGAACCCGGCTAGGCTCTGAAACATCCAACCTCACAAACTTGTTGGCCAAAGCCTGAACACCCAAAGCTAATGACCTCTCCCCAACTGGAATAAAAGCAAGACTCCCCATTCTCTCATCCTTCCTACTCAATGAGAAGATCTTTTTGCTTGAATAAGTACTGTAGACGCCTATGATCCGTGAACACCTCACATGACATGTCATAGAGATAGTGCCTCCGAATCTTGAGCGCGTGAACAATGGCTTCCAACTCCAAATCGTGCATTGGGTAGTTCTTCTCATGGGGCTTCAACTGACATTGTCACGACCCAAAACCCACTATAGGTCATGGTGGTGCCTAACGTCATTGTTAGGCAAGCCAATGGCAATTTACCAACTTAATTATTCATTTTATTATTTTTGAAATCATAAGTTTTATTAGGTAAAGAATTCAATGCATTTAAAAATCAGGAATACTTAAAATATTAGTAAAGATATAAAATAAAATAAAAAATGACAATATCAAATCGAACCATAAACAACCACTAGGATATCCCAAAAACCCGTGTCACGAGTGCATGAGCATTTACTAAGAAGTACAATGATAATACAACATCCGTCTAGGATACAAAATAGACAGGATAAGGTAAATAACTAAGATGGAGACTATGAGGGTTGCGGTGCGTAGCATAGAGTACAGCTCACCATAAAATCCCCTCAGCAGTTGCGCCTACGCGCCAAGATGACCATCAAAGGAACCTGTCAGATCCTGCACATTTAGTGCAGAAGTGTAGTATGAGTACGTAATCAACACGTAACAAGTAAGTATCTAGCCTAACCCCGGAGTAGTGATGAGGGGTTGACATCGACACTTACTAGTTGTCCAATAAATAAAATGTACGAGAATATTAGGTAGGATGAAATACCACATAAATAAATGGAGTGAGAGGAAATAATTAAATGATCTTTTAACAAAATGACTATTTAAAAATCCTTAATTATCACGTGCTAATATCAACAAGGGCCAACATGTAGTTATGAATTTTCGAGTCATGAAAGACATATCAAGTATAATCGAATTCTGAGTGACAACACACACGAGTTATGCTGAGATCGTATGGCCCGATCCATAATAATCGTGTACATACACTGTCGAGGTCATAAGGCACGATCCATGGATACATCCCAATATAATATATATATATATATATATATCGTCGAGGCATTTGGCCCGATCCACAGGAATAGGGAAACTCTTCGGATTCGCGAATTATGTATTTACAACTCCAAGGTAAGCCCATAAAAGAATATAAATTCTCATGAATGATTAACAGTCCGCCAAATCTCTATATAATGAATCTCGATTTAACATAATCTTTAACCTAATTCTTACTTATTAATTCAAGCAATTTAAACTAGCAAATTGAGTTCAAATAGTGCAAGTAATAGTATAATACAGGCCTACGTCTACCCGAACATAACATGAATCTAGCTACGTACGGACTCTCGTCACCTCGTGTGTACGTAGCCCCCACAACAAGTAGCATATATCAAATACATCACCTAGGGAGTAGTTTCCCACTCACATGGTTAGACAGGAGACTAATCTCGCTCCGAAGTTCCAATAACCGGCTTCAATGCCCCTCTAGATCCTCAATTCAAAGCCAAACGATTTGAAACTAGTCAAACAACATGCAAACCAATAAAAATATGCTCACACACTCATAATTAATTATTAATAACAATTTTCAACTCTACTCGAAAAGTCAACATAGTCAACCCTCGGGCCCACGTACCCGAATTCTGAAAATTTTTGAAGATAAACCTTACTCATAACACTACGAACTCAAATATATAATTTATCCCTAATTACATGTCCAATTTCATGGTAAAAATATCAAGTTTTAGGTTTTCTACCAAAATCTCACAATTTCCTAACTTTTCATGTTTAAATTCATATTTAAACCATGTATTGAACTTACAATAGTTGGAAATAACTTACCTCATGTTAGATGCTGAAAATGGCACTCTAGAGTCTCCCCAAATAAATAGGATCTGCCCAGCACTCCTCACATCTTCGAACCAAAATGTCGCACTTGCGGTGTCGCTTTTGCGACCACACCTCCGCTTCTACGAAAAATCACCTAAGCCCGATACCTCGCACCTGCGGAAACATTCTCTGCTTCTACGACATCACATATACGAGCATTTTTTGCTCATGCACCAACTCCCGCTTCTGCGCCCAATGTTTTGCTTCTGCGCTTTCGCAGATGCGACCAAAACTCCGCATATGCGATCTCCTACTCCCATCTCCCTGTTGTGTTTCTTTGCTATGACTTCCACTTCAGCAACTCCGCACCTGCGCCCAAATTTCTACAGGTGTGGTCACACCAGGACATGGCCAAAACCAGCTGTCACGACCCCAATTCACCCTCCTTAGGATGTCGTGATGGCACCTAGTCTCTAAGACTAGGTAAGCCTAACAAATTTGCCGAATAACATAATAATAAACTGAACTCCAATCTCAACACATGAAATAAATATAAAACCGTAAATCGATAATTACAACTCCCAAAACCCGGTGGAAACAAGTCACAAGCTTCTAAGAGCAAATACTAAGTGTCTCTATACATCATTGTCTATAGAGAATAAGGAAAACAACATAGTAAGGATAGAGGGGAACTCCGAGGTCTGCGGACGCTGGCAGATCTACCTTGAAGTCTTCACGTGCGGTCTAACTCACTGGTATCTGGTATGGTGGGAAGAACTTGGATCTGCACAAAAAGATGTGTAGAGTGTAGTATGAGTACGCCACAACGGTACCCAGTAAGTGCCAGGCCTAACCTCGGTACAGTAGTGACTAGGTCAGGTCAGGGCCCTACTGGTTTAAAAGAAAAGTAAGGCAGAAGATATAATAATATTTTAAAATGATTGCAAATTTAAAACAACGAGAAGTTTCAGAAATCAACAGCTCAGCAATTAGAGGTAACAACAGGGGCACTCCCGAGGTACTGCCTCGTAGTCCCAAATGTAAATATGCACGACAGGGGGGATCTCCCGAGGTACCGCCTCGTAGTCCCAAAGTAAATATGCAGTACAGGGGGATCTCCCGAGTAAACGCCTCGTAGTCCTAAAGTACATATGCAGTACAGGGGGATCTCCCGAGTAAACGCCTCGTAGTCCCAAAGTAAATATGTAGTACAGGGAGATCTCCCGAGGAACCGCCTCGTAGTCCCACAGTAAATATGCAGCAGATAATCGAAGGAACAATGAATTTACAGCAAGAGATCTTACAGTTAAAGATTTAACTCAAATCAAGGGAAGCAGGTAATTCAACTAAGTATGTTGTACAAATTGCAAGTAAGAGTTAAGATACGTAGACATGCGATACTAGGCTAAACATGATCACTACATATGCTAAGGAAACTCAATTAAAGAATTTAAAAGAAGACAACTCAGCGAGAACCGAAATTTCCACAATTAGCCCGTGTACGCACTCGTCACCTTGTGTATACAGCGCTCACAAATCACAAAGTGTTATAGTAGTACCAAATCCTAAGGGGATTTCCCCCACACAAGCTTAGACAAGTCACTTACCTCAAATCTCGCTCAATCAATCGATAAGGATGCCTTTTCCTCGATTTTCCGACTTCGAATGGCCCAAATCTAGCCAAAATCAATTACATATCATGAATACAACTACGAGAAACTAATTTAAATAATAAATCTACAACTTTAGCAAAGAATCAAAAATTCGGCCCAAAAGGTCTACCCGGGCCCACGTTTCGGAATCGGGTAAAAGTCACAAAATACGAACGCACACTAAACCACGAGTTCACCCATACCCAAATTACCAAAATCTGACACCAAATCGCCACTCAATTCCTCAAATCAAACTCTCCAAATCCCTAGCCTCAAACTCCCAAATTCCACTGTAAATACACACTAACTAGGTGGGAAAATCAATGGGGAAACAAGATTATTGAATAAAAATGTTCACAGATGGCTTACCTCAAGAAATCCCTCGAAAGTGCTCTAAAACATCGCCCTAGACCGAGTTTAAAATGTCCAAAATGAAGAATGAAATAAACCCTTGGAATTGCCCTTTTTCTACCCAGCGAAATCACTTCAGCGAGTCCACAGCTGCATTTGTGGCTCCGCACCTGTGAAATTTCCATCGCAGGTGCGGTTCTAACTTAGTCCGGGCACGTCCGCTTCTGCGGACCCAAACGCGCATCCTCGCTTCTGCTTCTGCGGCCAAGGAGTGCTTCTGCGCACCTGCTCCTGTGGACCAAGTCCTCTTCTGCGACCAACAGGCCTCCCAGGCCTTTCCGCTTCTGCGCTCATTCCTCCACAGAAGTGACTCCGCTCTTGTGGTCTTCACGTCGCATCTGCGACCACTGGCCAAGTCCCCCAGCCCCGCAATTTCTCGCTTCTGCGGGCTCGCACTTGCGGTCAATCTTGCGCAGGTGCGATTACACCAGAACTAATGCCTTCAGCCATTCTCACAAGTCCAAATTTGATCTGCTAACCATCCGAAATCCACCCGAGACCCCCGGGACCTCAACCAAACTTACTAACAAGTCCTAAAACATCATACGAACATAATCGAGCCTTTAAATCACATCAAACAACGCTAAAAACATGAATTGCACATCGATTCAAGCCTAATAAACTTTAAAACTTCAAACGTCTACATCTGACGCCAAAACCTATCAAATCGAGTCCGATTGACCTAAAATTTTGCACACAAGTAATAATTAACATTACGGACCTATTCCAACTTTTGGAATCAGAATCCAACCATGATATCAAAATGTCCACTCCCGGTTAAATTTCCCAAAAATTATCTCATTTTCCAACTTTCGCCAATTGACATTAAAATGACCTACGGACCTCCGATTCAACATCTGAACATGCTCCTAAGAGCAAAATTACCCCACGGAGCTATTGGAACCGTCGAAACTCGATTCCGGAGTCGTTTTCATAACAATTAAAATACGGTCAACTCCTAGAACTTAAACTTCCATTTTACAGACTATGTGTCCCATTTCACTCCGAAACCAAAACAAATCCTCCCGACAAATTATATAACCACAAAATGAAGTAGAGGAAGAAATAAATAGGGGTTTGGGGCTAATACTCTCGAAATGATCGGCCGGGTCATTACACCAGCATTAAGCCATAGGTTCCAAAGTGATCCGAACCACGTCTGAAACTCGCCCGAGCCCTTCGAGACCCCCTCCGAATATAGCAACAACTCTCGAAACAAAACAAGGACCTACTCGAGGACTCAAATCACCCATAACAACATCTGAACTACGAATCGACGATTAAAACCCTTCTTTCAACTTTCAAACTTCGCCAAACGCGCCTTAATTACACGTAAACATTCCGTAATGACGCCAAACTTTACGTGCAAGTCAGAAATCATGATAAACTTTACGTACAAGTCATAAATCACGATATGAACCTATTCCAAGGCTTAGAACACCAAACGGACATCGATTACGTCAAAATCCACTTCAAACCAAACTTAAAAATTCTAAAACCTTCAAAATGCCAACTTTTCACAATAAGCGGTGAAATGCTCCCGGACCACCCGATACTCAACTCGAACGTACGCCCAAGTCCAAAATCATCATACGAACCTATTGGAACCTTCCAATACTCATTCCGAGATCGTTTACTCAAAAGTAAAACCTTGGTCAATTTTTCCAATTGAAAGCTTCCGAATTGAGAATTTCCTTTCGAATCAACTCTGAAATTCCTGAACTTTAATTCTGACCACACGTACAAGTCATAAAACATGAAGTGAAGCTACTCAAGGACTCAAACCGCCGAACGATGTGCTAAAGCTCAAAACAACCAGTCGAGTCATTACATATATGAAGCATAAGCAATCACTCTACCTTCGTGCATCCACACACGTCCAATGCTAATCTGTGAAGCATCACAATAGACTGTACAAAAACCCGATGCTGAAGGCAAAAACCAGAATTGGATCTATAGTCAAGGCAGTTTTGAGCTTCTGAAAGCTCTCCTCACATTCGTCAGACCACCTAAATTGGGAACCCTTCTAAATCAATCTAGTCAAAGGAGCCGCAATGGAAGAAAAACTCTCAACGAAACAACGATAATACTCAGCCAGGCCTACAAAACTCCGAATCTCAGTAGCAGTAGAAGGTCGGGTCCAACTCTGAACTGCCTCAATCTTCTTTAGATCCACCTTAATCCCCTCACTGGACACACGTAGCCCAAGAATGCCACTAAATCAAGCCAAAACTCACACTTGGAGAGCTTAGCATATAACTTCTTCTCCCTCAAAGTCTAGAGCACGATCCTCAGGTGATGCTCATGATCCTCCCGACTGCGAGAATACACCAATATATCATCAAGGAATAGGATGACTAAGGAATCACGATATGGCTGGAACGCGTTGTTCATCAAGTGCATAAAGGTGCTAGGGCATTGGTCAGCCTAAAAGACATCACCAAAAACTCACAGTGGCCATAGCGAGTCCTGAAAGTCGTCTTTAGAATATCTGAAGCTTAGATCTTCAACTGATGGTAACCTAATCTCAAATCAATCTTCGAGAATACCCTAGCACCGTGAAGCTGATCAAACAAATTATCAATATACGGTAGCGGATACTTGTTCTTGACAATAACCTTGTTCAATTACCTAGTTAATACACATCCTTATATAGCCGTCTTTCTTCTTCAAAAATAGAACTAGAGCACCCCAAGGAGACAACTAAGCCTGATAAAACCCTTATCAAGGAACTCCTGAAGTTGTTCCTTTAATTCCTTTAACTCCATTGGTGTCATGCGATATGGTGGAATAGAGATGGGTTGTGTGCCTGGCATAAAGTCAATACCAAAATCAATATCCCTATCGGGTGGCATGCCCGGTAGGTTTGCTGGGAACACATTTGGAAACTCTCTCACTACCGAAATTGACTCAATGATAAGAGTATCAGCACTAACATCCCTCATAAAGGCTAAGTATGCTAAGCACCCCTTCTCAACCATCCGTTATGCCTTCAGAAAGGACACCACCCTACTAGGAACATGACCCAATGTACCTTTTCTACTCCAACCTCAGCAACCCTAGGATAGCCAACATCACGGTCCTAATGTGACAATCAATAATAGTATGATATGGTGACAACTAATCCATGCCCAAAATCATATCAAAATCCACCAAATTAAGTTACAAAAGATCAACCCTAGTTTCATAACCCCCGATAGTGACCAAACAAAAACGATAAATACAGTCAACCATAATAAAATGCCCAACAGACGTAGACATATAAACAGGGGTACTTGAAGAATTATGAGACATATCAGAATGTGAAGTAAAATAGGATGACACATATGAATGAATGAAACCCGGATCAAATAAAACAGATGCATCTCTATGACAGACTGAAACAATACCTGTAATGACAGCATCTTATGTAACAGCCTCAGTCCTACTAGGAAAAGCATAACAATGGGTCTGGCCTCCCCCTCTAGGACATCCTGTACCTACTTGTCCTCCACCCCCAACTGGTTGTGCAGGTGGAGTAGCAACTGAAGCAGGAACCATAGTCTGAGTACCCTGCGGAGGTCTACTCCTCTGAAGCCTAGGATAATCCCTCACCAATTGCCTAGTATCACCACACTCAAAATAACCTCTCTATGGGTGTGGCAGCTGGTACTGAGCCTGACCCGGAAGGCTAGAATAACAGCTGTAGGAACCTCGTGCAGGAGGTGCACTGGAGGATGGTTGTCCAAAATGAGTACTCTGAGGTCCCTGAATAGCTGGAGCACTGTGAGTAACTTGAAGGGCAGACTGAATTGGTCGACTGATATAACCTCTGCCATGACGAGCTGAAACTGCAGAGTGGGAACCACTAAATCCTATAAAATCTCGATGCCTCTTGGACTCTGTATCCCCTCTCTTCTGGTCACGGATACGCTCCAACCTCCTAACGATATCCATAACTTGCTGAAATGAAGTATCAGTCTCCAACTCCCGTGCCATCCCAAATCTGAGATCATAACTGAGTCTCTCAATAAATCTACTGACTCTCTCTCTAACAGTGGAAACCAAAGCAGGTGCATGACGAGATAACTTAAAAAATCTCATAGCATACACGGATACAATTTTAGTCCCCTGGCGCAGCTACTCGAACTCGGTCATAACGCATCCCTAAGGGTCTGTGGAACAAACTCCCCCAAAACATAGATCAGTGAACTGAGCCCAAGTAAGTGGTGATGTATCAGCTAGGCTACTCTTCTCATAAGCTTTCCACTATCTATATGCCGACCCTGTCATTTGTAAAGTGGTAGGGACGACCCCGCTCAACTCTGTTATGCCTAGAGTGCACGGAATACAGTGGCACTAGTCTAGAAAACCTTGTGCATCCTCAGAAGATGCAGAAGATGCGCCACTGAAAGTAGGAGGAGAATACTTCTTGAACCTCTCAAACCTCTTATGCTCCTCCTCTGATACCACCGGCCTGACCTTAGGCTGAACCGCACCGGCATAGCACCTGAAGCCTGATCAATATGAGCCTCCTACTCTATAGTACAGGATGTGGGAGTCAGAGCTCCTCCTCCAGCCTGAGAAGTAGTTGGTGCAACTGGGATCAATCCCGCCTGAGCCAAGGTACCATACATGCTCAGGAAATGTGCTAAGGTCTCCTGAAGTCCAGGGGTAGCAATAGGCGCCTTGGATGCCTGCTCCCCAATCAGAGCTACTAGTGGCTCCTCGATCACGGCCCCTTGTTGCAACACGTGCTCCGCCTCTGCCTCGGCCTCTTCCCCAGCCTCTAGCAATACAGGCACCAGGGGCAGCATCATCAGTAACTAAAGCTCGTGTCCTTACCATCTATGAGAGAATAGAAAAACAAAGGCTCAAATTCCGAAATCAATAAATTTGCATGATAAGGAATGGAAGAAGTGGAATTTAGTAATAGTTTAGTGGCCTCTCGAAGATAAGTGCAGATGCCTCCGTACCGATGCGCAAGACTCTACTAAACTTGCTTATGACTCGTATAACCTATGAACCTAGAGCTCTGATACTAATTTATTACGACCCAAACTCCATCCTTAAGGACGGTGATGACACCTAATCTCTAAGACTAGGTAAGCCTAACACATAATGAGAGAAATATAGTTAAACAATTAACTATTAAATTAAAATTGAAAAATACCATAACCTTACCCAAAGCCAAATACAATAGTCATACATCTCAAAACTCAGTAATACAGAGTAATAAGCTCGACAAGAAGCACATGATAAGTCTCAAAGTGTACATCATCGTTTGAAATGCATAAATAGAAATAGAAGGTGACTCTTAGGCATGCGAGCAAAACAACAGGTATACCTTGCAGTCTCCTGGGTAACTCGAAATCAGCTCACTAATGACCCACACGCTCTGAGGTACCTGGATCTGCACAAAAATATGTAGAAGTATAGTATGAATATACCACAATCGGTACCCAGTAAGTATCAAGACTAATCTCGGTAGAGTCGTGATGAGGTCCAAGTAAAGACACTCACTAGATAATAACCTGTACAAAATATCAACATAAAACGAACAATGGAAAACATAATCAATTAAATAGCAACAAAGAATAAGTAGGTGATAACATGGCAAATTACCCGAAACACGTAAAAACACCAAGTGAAATCATCTAAGGAAAACAATGACATGTTCGAATCATCAAGTCATTCCAACACATGAGTAACATCAAGAA
>AWOL01S0007505.1:34797-46159 GCA_000715115.1 Nicotiana otophora | reverse complement strand
CCCCCCCCGAAGTACCAAATAACATAATCACAAATCATCCTTATGACGCCGCGTGAGCTTTACATTTAAAAAAAAATTCCTATATAGCTTCACGCGCATAAATCTCCCTTTACTTGTATTGAATTGTTATCACCTGTTCTGATGAGATTTTAGTTATTATTTTTCGGCTATATATTTTATTGTCAGTCTTTGATATATTCTACATGTTATTTGACAAGTGAGTATCTTTTGACTTAAAAACTCGTCACTATTTCTCTGAGGTTAGTCAAGATACTTACTGAGTACATGGAGTCGGTTGTACTCCTACTTCACTTTTGCACCTTGCATGTAGATTCTGGAGCTGAGTACCTATGAAGACGGATTTTGCATTGGAGATGCACCAGCATACCGGATTCATGCTACCTTTTATTCATGGTAGCTTAGGATTTCATTTCTGTTTATGTAACTTTCAAACAGATGTTTTATTTATTCATTTAACTAGCTTTGCAAATCTAAATTATAGTGGCTCGTGACTTGTACTACCAGTCCTCGGGATAGTTGTAATGAATTTTGTTGAAATTTTATTATTATATTGATGATTTTCTCATTGTAGTAGTAACTTATACTATTCTACTTACCTAGCAGGTTGAGTTAGGTGTCATCTGGTGGGGTTTTGGGTTGTGACAACTTCATGGCATGAGAACATGCATGTAGTAAGTTGTCCATTTGTTAACTGAACATGCTCGTCTTCTCTCACAAATTTTGCAAAGGTTATTTCTACATTCTTAATACAAACTGGTTCGAGTTTTAAAAATATGATTGTCACTATAGTATTCAACATATGTATGCCATTATACCCACTTTTTATATCCCTTAAAAAGTTTAATCAGATTTGGCGTATATTTTGTGCCTCTTACAACAAGAATCGATGCACTGCGCGATCTATCCACGAACTGCTCCGCATCTTACTTGAATGACATTCTAACCATCGCAGTAACTGGCAATCTTCAAGCAAACTTCAACAAACAAAGGACTCTGAGATATTTATTGTTAGTATTCTCCATATTCTACCATCATCCTTATGCAAAGTTCATTTCTCCATATTTATCCTTGTCAATCAATTATATGCTTTCTCATTTGTCTGTTTGATCAATTTCATCCATTGCAGAATTTGTTTTCCTAATGATTTGTTACAACTTGCAACATAAAGTTTTGTAGTTGCTTGTTGGGATATGCCCTCTGAAAATTAGCTTTTAAATACCTAACATAGTAACAGTGATAGTCGTTGACTCCTTCTATTCATCCAAAGCACGCAATGTACTTAAATCCACAATGTCAATTAGATAATAAAGAAATACCTTAACACTGTTTCACAACATCCTCTTCAAATGGGTAAAAACTTATGCCTATGTCTCTGTACTCTCATTAGCGCAAATAGAAAATAGTATATGGGAGTATTTTTTTTCATTTGCATACACTCCAACTGCAATCAATAACTTTATGCCATACCTTTTCATATAAATGTGTGTCATCTATGGAGATGACTTGTTTGTCAGATGACTGACCAACAATGCACAAAACTATTGATAGATGATTTAAATACCCAAAATATATATCTGAAGATAAGTATTATAGAGTTGTATAGCACCCATGTACTTCGTTAAAGCCGCAAATAATGTGTCCCAATTACCAAATACTATCTCGAACGCGTGTTTATGCCCGAAAAATATCTTTCTTTTTCTTTTGGTATGATATTGCCATAAATCAGTGCTACTGATGTTTTACACTACTTCACCTTGTACAATATGGACTCTTCAATGTATGGAATCAATATGTGCAATTATATCAGTATCCAGGTTAAAATAGTTTTTATTGAATCTGTCTATATTATATGTGTGTCCACAGATGTATTTGCCAATCACGCACATATTGCTTTCATATTGCCTTGCACGAAGCTTCTACTTACAACTTTGGTTCCATCGATAATAAACTACCTTCCAGATTATTTTTGTTGACTCAACAACCTCAAACTCCTGATAACTTTTGATGCTAAAGATTTTGACTGTCCTTTACAGGACATACTTATTGAAAAGCATACCTTTTTGAAGATCAGTTGGCCTTTATTCAAATTACATTGATATACGAATTCCATTCATGTCCAATTGTAAAAGTATTAGCATTCGAGTGATCGTAAGGTGATCAAGGAAGGGAATCTCCTTGGAACGATAGTGCACACGCGCTGTGTATGCTACTGGACGCATGGTCGAAATAGGTTGCATAGTTACAGCATGCTCAGTGGTGTCATTATGCTTTATTGTAACCACTGGTTCCTCATCATAATTATCGTTTTTGATTCATCGCTTGAGTCATCACGTTGTTGTCGTAGTCACTGTCATTTTCTTCACTATGTGCATCTGTGTATCCTTATTCAGATATTCTTCCAATTTATGTTAAAATAGGATCGTCTTGTTTATAATTTCCCCTACACAAGTAATAAAATAATAAATAGTTTTAAAAATATAAAATATTAATTTATTTAGTTCATGATTTAAACCTACCATTCATATTTTATATGTGACGCATCATTGTGCCCTTGTTGTTGGCTCATGGATGTACCAACGTGATTCATTCCTCCAAAACTCGAGAAAGACCCAACATTGTACATTTGTTCGTAACTTATAAAGGCTTCATGTGAAAAATCAATGTCAAACTAATACCCTTTATTAAAAAAAAAGCAAATACAATATTAATATAAGCATAAAAAATACCACTGACAATGAATAAGCATTTACCATTCGGACTGTAAAGTTTGCTAATTTGTTGTCCCACCATAATTTAATTGTTGATGCATTAGCGAAAGGGTTTGTTCTGGCTCCTCATTAAATAGAGCAAGATTCATATCAGACCGGACTCTTTTGTATGGTATTTGTTTGAATAAAATATCTCTAAAAATATCCTTCAAATAGATGAATATTTATCGAAGTAGGCAAAACTACATTGTGGTTCATAATTTCGGAGCTAACATATTTCAAGCATATCTATCGCGTCTAAACCTCTAAATTTATCTGATGATCTTAAAGAATCTTGCAAACTTTCATTGTCATGATATTAAACTCAGTATACTAGTCACGCCTTGTGGAATAGCTGAATATGAAAATCTTTCAGCTACTTTATGTTTCACTGAACGCCTATTAATACCTATTTTTTCTTACGTAAAAGAGATACTAATATGTGGTACTCCAAGTGAAAACTTGATACTAGTTGCAGGAGAATAACTATAGTACACCGAGTTATTTTCTAACATAATCGCATCGGCCAATATAATGCGAGCTTAATTTGTCGATTATCCATCATTGTTGAAAGATTCAAAAAAATATTGATGCAGTTGGAAAACAAAGGCTTTGTATCAGAACAATAAAATATAAGTAATTTTTTTATGAATACAAGTCTATTTAAGTAGATGATGTGTGATTAGTTGGAATGGATATGATTAAAAGGACATGCAAATCAATACAGATAAGGCTGACTAGAAAATAAAAGGCAGGTATAACACATGTTGGACATGCACTATAGCCAGTCAAACTTGACCAAATGTCCATTAGCCTGGACATTTGGCTAGGTTGGTATAGCGCATGCATAGCATACGTTTTAGGTACAATTGTGCTTCCCTTTTTTCCGCATTACTTTAGTTCTTCAAGTTAAATTTTTTGTTATTTTGGTTCTAGACTCCTGTTTGGTCTGACTTCTAGGTAATTAGAAGTGCCACTGTCACAACCCAAAAATCACATAGTCGTGATGGCACCTAACCATAATGCTAAGTAAGCCAAACATAGAACAAGGTAACTCAAATGATAGATTATTAATAACAAGAAATAAAATAACCGAATTCAATACAACCTCCCAAGGACTGGCAGTACAAGTCATGAACCATTGTGGTTTAGATTTACAAATCGAAATGAAGAATAAGTATAATATCTGTTTGAAATTTACATAAATAGAGTTTAAGTCCTAAACTACCATGAACAAGAGGTAAGTTGAATCTGGAACGCTGGAACGTCTTCAGTGCAAGGCCTCATCTTCCCCGGCTACGCGACTCCAAGATCTGCACACAAGGTGCAGAAGTGTAGCATGAGTACAACCGACCCCATGTACTCAGTAAGTATCTTAACTAACCTCGGTGAAGTAGTGACGAGGTTTTAAGTTAAAAGATACTCACTTATTGCTTTTACCTATGCAAATGATAAGCAGAAAGAGCAATACGAGAAAGATACACAAATAATCACGTAATAAATGAGGCAATGATACAACCGACAGAGAGCCCTAGAATATCATCACACATCAGTCTCACAACACAATACGATAACGGGAATCAAAGACAAGAATAACCATAATACATCTGCTTCATATATAAATAATGTTGCAGTGTGCAACCCAATCCTATATATATCAAACACTATTGCGGTGTGTAACCCGATTCCAATATATATAATAACAATATTGCAGTGTGTAACCCGATCCCAATATATAGTACTATCTTATGAAACCACAACAACAACCAAATTTGGATAAGTTCACAACATACACTGAGAAAATGAACACGCGGTATTCAACTAGGAAATACAACTTAGCAGAGTAAGATGAGCAGTCCAATATAAAAAGCTAGTCTACCGTATAAAATAACAAGGCTTCCACAAAGCATAATACACAACCAATTTAAAAGTCACCCAGTCCGGTCAAGCAAAGGAGAGTAGAACATGAAACAAGTAGAGATGTTTGTCAAGTAGGAATAGGGATCAAACGACGGCAGTCAATATATAAAATCATGTAGCAAGTAAAGATATTTAATAAGTGAAGGTATATGGTAAGTAAAATCATATAGTAAGTGAAGATATGTAGTAAGAGAAATCATGTAGTAAGTGAAAACATGTAGCAGGTTAAGGCACCTAACAAGTAACTCACGTGACAATTAGAGGCATGTAACAGGTATGGGCTAATAACAAGTAAAGGCATGAATTCAAAGAGGACATGTAGCAGAAGTAAATCAAGAAAAAACGTAGGTTTAACCGTGACATACAAGGTAAGACATAGCTATAACAGTAACATGCCAAATGAAAATCACAGAGGAAACTACATAAGAAACTCAAACGGAAGATATCTTGCAAAACAGCAAACATCAGTAGAAACCAAAACAAATGGGCATGTAAGTGCTCAACGAATGAGTAATCATAACAGAAATCCAACTTCCCTCCCGTTCTCACGGTAATAACCAACATACCAATCTCATTTCAAACCATACGGAAATACTCATCATGCCGACATCATATCCACCGCACGAAAATATCTATCGTGCCAACATCATATTAACCGTACAGAAATACTCAGCGTGCCAAACATCGCTTGAAGGTCCCAATCACCATCTCTTATTACAAATAAAAAAGCTCAAGTAACATGACAATAACATGTATAGATATAGGTTCGTGATACCACGGTCAAGTTAGGTATGAAATGGATCTCAAACGGCACATTCAATCCATTTTAAGATGACATGTATATCCTAGCATGATTTCTAACACAATTAATTGAGTTTATTAGTCATCGAATTAACTGAAGCATAGGTTAAGGGATCATCAAGTTCAACAAATGCACAAAGAATCACATAATTTCCCCCTTCCGAGCATGAAAACTCTAGCATATGCATATACGCTCGTCAACTCGTATATGCATCTCCCCCTCCCCCCCGCATGTAGCAAAATATCAATTAGTAAAAAATATTTCCCTAACAAAGCTAGGCAAGAAATTTACCCTATTCCGGAACACAATCAACAATCAACCACGGTATTTTCCTTTAAGACAAGCCTCCAAATAATCGAATCTAGCCAAATATCGTTCAAATAAATCAAAATAAGCTTTAGAAACTACCCACCAATGAAAAAATATTCAATTTTTATCATTTTTGAAAAAGTCAACAAAAGTCAACCTCGGGCCCACATGGTCGAAATACGAGATTCAGACCAAAACTCAATTACCCATTCACCCCCGAGACTGGATATATAATTTATTTCGAAATTCAACCTAAATTTGGGGTCTAAATCTTAATTTTATAAAACCCCTAAATTCTACCCAAAATCCCTAATTTCTATCATGAAATTCCTAGATTTGATATTAAAAACTCATGAAAAGTTATTGAAGTTGATTGAAAACTAGTTAAAGATGCTTACCAATGAATTTGGGAAGAAAAAGTTCTTCAAAAATCGTCTCTAGAGTGATTGGGGTTGAGAAATAGTGTAAAATGAGCTAAATCCCGATTTTTCGTCTTTTACCCAGCTGCAAGTATCGCAATTGCGAACTCTTATACAATTGTGAAGCACGCATTTGCGAAACACTGATCGCAAAAGAGACCACTGTATCAGGCCCCAAGAAGTCGCAATTGAGACAAAATATTCACATTTGCGACTGCCCCCTAGTGCGCATTTGCGAAGCAAGCCTTCCTTCCAAAGTGTCGCAAATGCGACAGGTATATCGCATTTGCAGAGCTCCCACAGTCCGCATTTGTAATCAAAACTTCGCATTTGCGAAGTACCCATTCCCAGCTCTCTTCACAGATGCGAGCAGTCACTCACAAAAGCGAGGCTCGCATTTGCGAGTAGTATTCTCGCATTTGCGAGAAGTATTCTCGCATTTGCGAGATATGCAAGTTGACACCAACAACAGTTATAGATTAGTTGTTCCAAACTCATCCGCAATGTATTCAAAACTCACCCGGATCCCTCGGGCTCCAAACCGAACATGCACATAAGTATAATAACTTCCTACAAATTTGCCCACTCACTCAATTCACCAAAATAATATCAAACAATTTGAATTAATCATCAAACTCAAGATTTTCAAGTTTAAAACTAGGGTTGTCTAAGGGTAGGGTAATACTGGTACCCATATCCTTAAGTACCGGTATCGGTACCGGACCGTACCGCTCTGGTTAGGGGGTAGGGGTGGGGGATTTTAGTGAAAGGTATGGGTAAATGTAGGGTAACCGAAATAGTACCCTTAGTACCGGTACCGTAAGTACCCTTAGGTACTGTATCGATACCCGTATCGATACCGAACCGGTATCCAAACTTTATTTTTATTTATTTAAGATCTTGCCACTTTTGTACCGTTAGCCAACAGCTATTTTTTTAAAAATAACTGTTGGCAACGGCCAAAAACGGTTATATTTGCCTCCCTAGCCCCCCAACACCCCTACCCCCTAATTTATATTTTAACCCCTAAGTTTGTTCAAATAAATTTTGACCCTATTTTAAAATTATAAATACCTCATTTCATTCTTTTAATTTTCATTCAAAAACTCTCATATCTCTCTAATTCTCTATCTCTCTCTATCTCTAATTGCAATTAACGTCGGTGTTTATGTCGGCGCTTGTTACATTTGTTCCCACTCATATTAATTTTTGCATTTATTTTTATTATACTTGTGTTGCTACTTGTTGTAATTTTAATTATTTATTATTAAAAATGGCTCCTAAGCTGGTAAAAATAGTGTGTAGTAGATCTACTAAGGGTAATGCTAAGGAGGGGGTCCTCATTTTGAAACAAATCCTAACCAGCCCGGATTTAGGAGTTACATACATGAAACATATAATCCTGTTTTTTCAGGTTTTCCTAGAACAACTGTTAGAATAATGGTATTTTTGAATAATAGTAGTTCTTTTTTCTAAAACAATTTTTAAAAAATTCTACCGTGAGAAAAGAAGTTTAAAAAGTAGGAAATAGAAGTTATTTTTTAAGTCTTTTAGGACAAAAATATCCTTATCAAAAATTTATATTTACCAAAATCTCAATAATACATGCAAAAACTAGCCTCATACATTGACAACAATACATTTTTGACCAAAATCCCATAAACATCCTCCATCTCTCTATTTTGTTAATTTTTAGTTTTTACAGTTTAATTAAAAAAAATAAAATTTTAACTAGAGTCTCTCGTAGTAAATTTTAAATTATTTATTTGTTTGAATAATACTAATTATGTATAAAATAATTTTTTTATTTTTTAATAATTTATCATTAAAAAGCCCTTCTTGAAAGATTAATCGAACATACATTAGATATGGTAAAGACAAAACACTATAATATCAAAAGGTACAAAAAGCACTTCTCAAATAAGCATATTTTAAAATTTTGATCAAACAGACCGTACAAGTAATTATCTTAAAAAGTACTTATTTTGGTGAATTATGTGTTTGATAAATTTTTAAGAAAAAAATACTTTTGATAATAATCAATACTGCTTTTATATTATTAGGAAGAAGAAAAATCTGACCTCATGTATCATCAGCAACACATAAATAACCAAAGTCTCATATACATGCTTCATCTTTTATTCTGTAACTTTATATTTTACATTTTTATTAAAAATTAAATAATTTAAATATAATTTCTCAAATAAGTACTTCAATCTTTTTATTTATTTAAATAATACTAATTGTGATATATTCTTTATCGTAATTTTTAATATAATTTGACGTTTAATATAACTTTCTAAAAGATTGACAAAACACAAATTGTTTTCATAATACTAATAAAAGCCTGAGGTGATTAGGCAAACACAAATTATTACTATTCAAAAGTACATTTTTTAAAAATCTTATTTGATCAAAATAATTTTTGAAATAAGTAAATTTTTGAAATCAGGTCAAGGATAACTCGATCATATTTGATGTTGCAGTGTTTGTCTCATTATATACGATTAACAATCATACAAAAAAAGGATGCAGAAGCGTAATTTTACTTTCTTTTTTTTGACTACTCATCAAGAGGAGATTATGTTGAGTTAAAAACTTGCTAAATTTGTAGCAAATTGATTAATAAAGGAATTAGATTGTGTAATTTAGAATTTTTAATTAATTCAGATTTGCGTTTCATTAAAAGAAAGCCCATCCTACCAATAATGCAGTTATTTATTTACTTTGCCTCGGCATCCAATTTCTTGGAGGAAAAGTTTAGAACTTTACCAATTGCCGAACTACGCCAACAGTAACTTGACGCTGCTCTCGCTCAGACTCGGCTGCAATCTTGGTCCGCCTCATCTCCTTTCTACCGCGAGCTCCTTCCAATCTGTTTCTCCGGTGAAATTTGTTTGTACGTTTCCCTCTCTGTTTTGCGCTTCTCCTGTTCGTCTTTCATGGCACAAAACCCTAATCCATTTTCCCATTTTTTTATTTTTTATTTTGGGTTGCAGTGATTTGATCCCAATTTGCAGTGAAAGCATTAAATACAATTTTTATACATCTTTTCTGATTTTTAAAAGTTGAGATTAAGCTAGTTCGTGTACGATTAAGTGTGAGATTTAGAAATCACAATTTGTTTTTTATTTTAAAAGACAAATTATTTGGTCTTGGACTGAACTGGGCTGAATCTTAACTGATTTAGGATTGAGGTGTGATTGATTGATTAATTTTGTGAATTTCGCAGGTTAATATGCAATTTTGTTTTCTGCTTTTCATGTAAAAACTAATAAGGTTCCGAATTTGTGACTAATCTGGTTGAGTATTTGTATCTGAATACTGCAAGGTGACTATTTACCACTATATTGTGGGTCTTCAGCACTTGGATGGATGTATGAACTTCATGGCATGTACCAAATCCCCAAAATTGTTCCAACGCTGGCTTTCAATTTCTAACTATCCCCAAATCTGGGAAATTTCGAATCAACTAATTAAGAATATACGTTAAGTCTAAATCAGTTTTCCACGTGGGTAATTGAGTTAGGGTTAGCATAGTAGAGAACTTTGTTACTATGCCACTAATAATGCACACTTTTGTTTACCAATATTGCTGTTTGTTAAGTTACTGCAAGTGTTCCTTTTGCCCAAAAATGTTCTGAACCAAACAGGCGGCTAAGGTTACTTGACGTTCCTTGATGGGAAGAATCAACCAATCACACTAAATTTTGAGAGTTTTGAAACTTGTTGGAGGTTTACTTAGTGAATGGGTTTATTTCTAAGAATGTCATGAGTCCGGTGCCCATCTTTTTTCTTGAAGCTTCATAGTTTTGAACTGCAGTTTCAGATGGCATAATTGATTTTTTTCCGAACTTGACTTTCTTAAATTTTGTTCAAAGTACCTGAGTTCAATGTATTGCAGCATTTGAATGCTTCAATATGCCTGATCTATACTTGTATCTTTTGTATGTACAATACTGGATCTTACCATGATCTGCCCTTAGCTGTCAGTAAGGAATTTTGGCATAAGAAAATATAAAATGAATATGAATGTAAAACTGAGAATTTCTGTCAGTTGATCTTGTCTCAACAAATATGAAATGGTCTTGAGTAGAGTAGAAATGGAATAGAGTATCCATATGGCGGACTCCAACTAGTTTGGAATTGATGCATAGTCAATTTATTGGGCTTGTTTCAATAAAAGTAGGATTTAGTTGAATCTCAATGTTTCGCAATTAGTTTACTCTAATTTGCCAACAATGTGTTACTTGACCAGCTTGCTCTGCCCACTCCAACGCTCAAGTCTTTGTGGTTTCTGAAGAGCAGTAGAAGCACTTCTAATGAATAGAAAAATAAGAAATGTGAAATTAAATAAGACAGTTAAAGTTAGACTAAGAGCAGTTTATTTTAATTTGCTAGACATCTTTAATTAAAAAAAATGTATCAGGTGGACATTGGCAGACTGGCTATACTAGTCAATAGTTGATCACTGGTCCAATTATTGGGTTTTCATGCTTTCAGGTCGTAATGCGCCAATGTGTATATATGAAGAGAGCCATTTGAACAATACACCAATAATGATGATGATGTTGGTTGTTTTGGCTCTTCTCTTGATGTGATGGTGCTGGAGCTTTTAAAATTTTGAGTGCTTTGTTATCATTTTGAGTTTAAAAGAATCCATTCCGTTTTTGTCAGAGTTCAAGGTTTCTTGTTGCTGACATCTGAATTTTCAATGTTCCTGCTTTATTTCAAATAAATGAGCTGCTTTTCGCTACGGTATTTGGGGTCTTGTCATGATTCAATCAGCCTTTGTCCTTGAATCATATGACACACTCTGCATGTTCACTGGTCCTGTGAAGGCTCCTCTAAGTTGAAGCAGACCATGGTTTTTTTAACTTCAATAGTGAATTACCTAAATTATTTTTAGTTTAGTCATGTATTAGTTTGCTTCTTTATTCCTTCTCCTTTATGCTTTTAAAAAATAAAAATAGAAAAAGAAAAAGAGCAGCCTGTTAATTGAGATTATCTTAGACTGAAGGAATTGGCTGATTATTCTCAGAAAACATGGATTGTTTTGGACGTGATTAAAGTATTATTTGACCATAAATATGGTAAATTTTAATAATTTAGCTGGGTTTGCTTTCTGTTTTTTTTTTTGTGCG
>AWOL01S0007505.1:0-33281 GCA_000715115.1 Nicotiana otophora | reverse complement strand
GGGGGGCTGCGGTAATCGTTCTTGTTGTTGATTACGAGGAGCACTATCTTGGAAGACATATATAGCAAAGTCCTATTTTGATTCTAGACTTTTAAGAGGGGAGCTGAGCTGAGCCTGGATAAAATATTTGTCTTATAAGCCCTTTTGAATTGAACATAGTATTTCTTATCATTTTCATCATACTTGACTTCTTGATGTTTTTTTTGTGGATAAGTAAAAGATAAATTGACTTTGTTATAGTAAGAGGTACTCCTACTTATTTAAGTACTTAGTGGTTTTTAATCATACTAAGAACTGTTATTCTTATATTGGCAGAAAGATGGTCTCTGTAGTCTTAATGTAGTACTCTTTTGCAAATGTTTAGTTATTGTTGGTGTTGCTTTCTATACCAAAGTAGCCGCATATAGCTTTTGCAGTTCAATGTAGTACTCTTTTGCAAATGTTTAGTTATTGGATTGGTGTTGCTTTCTGCGCCAAAGTAGCTGCATATAGCTTTCGCAGTTCGTTCTCATTTTAGTGCATCACATCTTGTACAGCAAACAACTAAGCCTCAATCCCAAGAAAGTCGGGAACGGCTATATGAATCCTCACTGTCCATGTCGCTCCATGTAAATCCGTCTTAATCCAATATTTAAAAGCTTCACATCTTGTAAGCCACTAATTTCATTGTAGGAGGTAGGTACAGACTATAAGGCCAAGTATCTCAATCTGCTGCAAGTACTTTTTTTTTCCCAGTGTATTTGTTTTCCTTGACAAGGAATACTAATTTCTTTTGCTTAAACTGCAGGAGTTAAAATCTGCAAGCTGTGACCATGTCATCTTCATATCTCCCAGCAACTACGGATTCGCTAGCTCAGGCTTCTGAGGCTACATCACCATCTGACGCCATCTCTATTCTTTACCGCATCCTTGATAACCCATCTTCTGCTTCCGAGGCCCTAAGGATCAAAGAGCAGGCAATCTCCAATCTCTCTGACCTCCTTAGACAGGAGAATAGGGCTGAGGAACTTAAAAACCTTCTGACCCAGTTGCGCCCCTTCTTTTCTTTGATCCCCAAGGCAAAAACTGCAAAAATTGTTCGAGGAATTATTGATGCAGTGGCTAAAATACCAGGTACATCTGACCTTCAGGTTACACTTTGCAAGGATATAGTGGAGTGGACCCGTAAGGAGAAGCGGACGTTTCTTCGTCAACGAATTGAGGCTAGACTCGCAGCTCTTTTGATGGAAAACAAGGAGTACTCTGAAGCATTGACACTCCTTTCAGGATTGATTAAGGAGGTGAGAAGATTGGATGATAAGCTGCTTCTTGTGGAGATTGACTTGCTGGAGAGCAAGCTACATTTCTCGCTGAGAAATCTTCCCAAAGCCAAGGCTGCACTCACAGCTGCTCGAACAGCAGCCAATGCTATTTATGTGCCTCCAGCTCAGCAAGGTTCTATTGATTTGCAGAGCGGGATCCTTCATGCGGAAGAGAAGGATTATAAAACTGCTTACAGCTATTTCTATGAAGCATTTGAAGCATTCAATGCCCTTGAAGATCCCCAGGCCATATACAGCCTCAAGTATATGTTGCTTTGCAAAATCATGGTCAACCAGTCTGATGATGTTGCAGGAATAATATCATCCCCAAAGGTTGGATTGCAATATCAGGGGCCAGAAGTCGATGCAATGAAAGCTGTTGCGGATGCACACTCCAAGCGCTCCTTGAAGCTCTTCGAGACTGCTCTTCGGAACTTTAAGGCTCAGCTAGATGAAGATCCTATCGTCCACCGGCACCTGTCTTCCCTCTATGACACTTTGCTGGAGCAGAACCTTTGTAGGTTGATTGAGCCCTTTTCGAGAGTTGAGATTGCTCATATTGCTGAGTTGATTGAGTTGCCTGGTGACCATGTTGAGAAGAAGTTATCTCAAATGATTTTGGACAAGAAATTCGCAGGGACCCTGGACCAGGGTGCTGGATGCCTTATAATTTTTGAGGATCCTAAACCAGATGCAATTTACCCAGCTACGTTGGAGACTGTTTCAAATATGGGGAAGGTTGTTGACAGTCTGTTTGTAAGATCTTCGAGAATAATAGCTTGAGTGTTAGATCCGTTGGAGACCGTTTCAAATATGGGGATAAGTTGTTGACAGTCTGTAAGATCTTCGAGAATAATAGCTCGAGTGTTAGATCCTCTTTTGACGTGTATCTTTTCCCTTTACTTGCTCTATCTTTTGTGTGCTGCACGCAGCGTCTGTTTTCAGCATTTGACATTCTTTATATTATAAGGTTCCTTTCCTGATGCATTCTGAACTTAGTGTAAACCATATATGGTTGAAATCCAGGAGTGACTGATGAGCAAGGTCTCAACTGAATTTCTAAAATGTTTTATGTGGGGATGACTCGTACACGATTTATAAGCTTGCGAACCCTTACAAGGCTCATTTCTTCTTAGTAAGTAATGGTTTCTTTGGTTTGTTTCTGCTTCAGAATCTCTGCGTAAGATGGTACTAGTAGGGTGAAATTCAAACATAGCTAGATTTACAAGTGATAATTGAAAAATAGCTACAGTTTCAAAAATAATTGAAATTTAGCCATTTTTCATGTAAAGATAAATCTGAACAAAAATACTGTTCAAAATTTGGAAAATATTCTATGATAATATGCTGGAGTTCGAATTTTTTACATGTAAACTTCTAGCATAACATATTGGAATTTCATAATGTGTTGGAGTTTCGGCATAATATGCTGGACGTTTATACACAGGTGCTCCAATCTCTAGTATATTATGCTGGAGCTTTCCGTGTGCTGGAGTTCCAGCATAATATGCTGGAGTTCATACACAGGTGCTCCAATCTCCAGTATATTATACTTGAACTTTCCGTGTTGCAGCAAAATAATGGTTATTTTTCAATGACTTTGGTTGTTTTTCCACTTCTAACCAAGAGGTTGTGTGTTCGAGTCACCCCAAGAGCAAGGTGGGGAGTTCTTGGAGGGAGGGAGCCGAGGATCTATCGGAAACAACCTCTTTACCCCAGGGTAGGGGTAAAGATTGCGTACACACTACCTTCCCCAGACCCCACTAGTGGAATTATACTGGGTTGTTGTTGTTGTTGTTTCAATGACTTTGCAAATGATGACTATTTTTTAAATACCAGTCCGAAAATTGACTAGCCCATACTATTTTAACGTACTAGTAAGGGATGGCACATGTTGTGCATGGGCCCAAGAACACTATGCTTAGATTGTGCTAATTAGTATGTGTAAGTTTTCGTCTTAATTTCTATGCACCGCTAATATAAAATTTTACCTAAAATATCAAATTATTAAAATAATTATGGATAGTTTCTTAGACGATGCTACCTCTCGTTCAAAATAAGTGCTTCTAAGTTGTTGACACACTCATTAAGATAATATTTTAATTATTTAACTAAGTTATCATTTATATCTTCTTAAATTACTCTTTGTATATCCTCATATTTTGGATATCATTTATTGATTCAAGGATAATTTGGGAAAATACTAATTAACGCCTTTTTGATTTTTCAAAGTTATAATTATTGTTGCCGAATTAATTTAGCTCAAATAAAACGTATTTTCAATCATAGGGAAGTCCATGAAAGCTACTAAATGTACTGGTAAGACACCATGTAATGCCTCAAAAGCCTATATATATACTTTTAAACCTATTTAAATATTAATTAGGAAAATAACTTTACAAATAAGGTCATTACTTATTTTCTTTTTCACGTTAAGTTGGACTCTATTTTACTCTACTATTTTATTTTTATAAGATTTTAAAGATAGGTATTGCTAAAGTTAGATTAATATTAATTTACAATGATAGAAATGAAAGATCAATTTTAATTTAAAACCATGAGCTTCCCTTGTTTACCAAAAAAATAAAAGACTCTAGTATTATTTTTATTAAATTTTAAAAATAAATATGTTGAAGTTAGATATATTTTTCTATTAAGAAATGAGAGCAAACTAAAACAATATAGTAATGGAGACAAGATATATAAGAGGGAGAATGATTTTGTTATTTGGGTATTTTTCATAGAGTCAAAAGTTCCATATTTATAAAGATACAAATACATTCAAAGGTTATAAGTTAATGTACTTCTTAATTGAGTACATGAATACAAAGTACGTTAAATGGACAGACAAATGCATTCATCTCAATCACGTGCATTCATCTCATAACACTCCCCCTTGGATGTCCATTTAAAAGATAATGTGCCTCGTTAAAACCTTACTAGGAAAAACCCAATGGGAAAAAGCTTAGTGAAGGAAAAAGAGCACACATATATTGTAATATGCATTGAGTGCTGCGTCATTAAAAACCTTACCGGGAAAACCCAATTGGGACAAAACCTTGGTTAAGGAAAAAAGAGTACAATACGTATTGCCCTGATGAAAACTTTATTTGATATTTCGGAGATAGTGCTTTCCAATCTTATGTCTCAGCTTCTCAAATGTTGATGTTGGCAATCCCTTTATGAACAAATCTGCCAGATTATCACTTGAACGGATTTGTTGAACATCTATCTCGCCATTTTGTTGAAGATCATGCGTGAAAAAGAACTTTGGTAAAATGTGCTTTGTTCTGTCTCATTTGATATATCCTCCTTTTAGTTGAGCTATGCAAGCAGCATTATCCTCATACAATATCGTTAGAATCTTTGTTTTTAAAGAAAGACCACACAGTTATTGAATGTGTTGAGTCACTGATCTCAACCATACACACTCTCGACTAGCCTCATGAATAGCTATTATCTTTTCATGATTGGAAGATGTAGCAGCTAAAGTTTGTTTTGTTAAACGCCATGAAATAGATGTACCTCCACAAGTAAATAGATAGCCTGTTTGAGATCGGGCTTTATATGGATCAGACAAATAACTTGCATCTGCATAACCAATCATTTGTGAATCGGATTCATAAGAATAAAATAATCACATATCAATAGTCTCTTGGAGGTATATAAAAATATGCTTAACACCATTCCATTGTCTTATTGTTGGAAAGGAACTAAATCTTGCTAATAAACTTACTGCAAAACTTATATCTAGTCGAGTATTATTTGCAAGATACATTAGTGCCTAAATTGCACTAAGATATGGAGTTTCATCACCAAGAAGCTCTCCATCATTTTCATGAGGTTGAAATGGATCTTTATTTATATTAAGTGATCTCACAACCATCGGGGTACTCAATGGATATGCTTTATCCATATAAAAACGCTTTAGGATCTTTTCGGTATAAGTTGATTGATGGACAAAAATTCCATCTTTCATATACTCAATTTGTAGACCAAGACAAAATTTTGTCTTTCCAAGATCTTTCATTTCAAACTCTTTCTTCAAACAGTCTACTGCTTTTGGAAGCTCCCCAGGAGTTCCAATGATATTTAGATCATCAACATACACAACAATTATAAAAAAATTCAGGTCCAGACCTTCTTATAAATACACAAGGACAAATTGGATTATTCTTATACCCTTCTTTCAGCAAATACTCACTCGGGCGATTATACCACATTCGCCCTGATTGTTTCAATCCATATAAGGATTTTTGAAGCTTTATTGCACAAATTTCCCGAAAACTTTTATTAGTTTCAGGAAATTTAATCCCTTCAGGGATTTTCATATGAATTTTGTTGTCTAATGTGCCATACAAGTAGGCTGTGACAACATCCATCAGACGCATATCAAGGTTTTCATGGACTGCCAAATTTATAAGATACCTGAAAGTGTTGCAACTACCGTAGGAGAATATGTCTCCATATAATCAATGCCAGGTCTTTGCGAAAATCCTTGTGCCACAAGTCGTGCTTTATATCTAACGACTTTATTTTTTATCATTTCGTTTTCGCACAAAAACTCATTTGTATCCCACTGGCTTTATTCCTTCAGGTGTTCGGACTATACGTCCGAATACTTCACGTTTTTCAAGTGATGCTAATTCTGCCTGGATAGCGTCTTTCTATTTTGGCCAATCATTTCTCTGTCTACATTCATTGACAAATCTTGGTTCAAGATCCTCATCTTGTTGTATTATCTCAACAGCAACATTATAAGCAAAAATATTGTCAAGAATAATATTATTTCGGTTCCACCTTTTTTCCGTAGAGACATAACTTATTGAGATTTCTTCATTCTTATTATTTTCAGGTACCTGGACCTCCTCTGAGGTCTTATCATTTGTTATGTCACGGGGCTCTTTCTGAGCAATTGCCTCCATATTATGATCTCCTAGATCATTTACTCCTTTTTCGCTTTTGAGGATTTTTATCTTTGGAACCAATTGGTCTACCACGTTTCAACTGTGGCTTAGACTCATTTGTATTTATAGATTGTCCAATCGGGACATCAATTCGAACATGAGCATTAGCGGCTGAAATATGTGACTTAGTCACCCTTGGTAGGTTAGTGAATGCATCTGGCAGTTGATTTGTAATATTTTAAAAATAAATTATTTTTTAAACCTCGTGTTCACATTGATTTGTTCGAGAATCTAAATGAGATAGTGATAATGCATTCCAATCTATCTGTTTTTGCAATTGCTTATTTTTCCCCCTAATATTGGGTATACGGATTCATCAAAATGACAATCAGCAAATTTTACCGTAAATAAATCTCCAGTCATAGGTTCCAAATTTTTTATAATAGAAGGAGATTCATACCCAACATATATTACCAATCTTCTTTGGGGTCCCATCTTTGTGCGTTGTGGTGGGGCAATTGGAACATATACTGCACATCCAAATATTCTAAGATGGAAAATATTTGGCTCCTGACCAAAAGCCAATTGTATTGGGAAGACTTTATGATAACTTGTGGGTCTGATCCACACAAGAGTTGCTGCATGTAAAATAGCATGGTCCCATGCAGAAATGGAAAGTTTTGTTCTCATAAGCATTGGTCTAGCAATTAATTGGAGGTGTTTGATCAATGATTCCGCTAGATCATTTTGAGTATGAACATGAGCAACTGGATGCTCAATTGTTATCCCAGTTGATATGCAATAATTATTAAAGGCCTGGGACGTAAATTCACCAGCATTATCAAGACGAAGTTTCTTAATTGCATAATCTGGAAACTGTGCTCTTAATCTTATTAATTGAGCTAGTAACCTCGCAGAGGCCAAATTGCGGGTTGATAACAAGCACACATGTGACCATCTTGTAGATGCATCTATTAAAACCATATAATATCTGAATAGTCCACATGGAGGGTGAATGGACCTACATATATCACCTTGTATACGTTCCAAAAATGCAGGAGATTCAACTCCAACTTTAATTACTGATAGTCTAATAATCAGTTTTCCTTGATAACATGCAGCACAAGAGAATTCTTTAGTTTGAAGAATCTTCTGGTTCTTCAATGAATGACCATATAAATTTTCAATTATTTTGCGCATCATATTATAACCGAGATGGCCCAACTGGTCATACCAAATAATAAAATCATTAGTAAACTTCTTGTTTACTATGGCATGTGATTCAACTACACTAATACTAGTGTAGTATAATTCAGAGGAAAATGCAGGAAGCTTTTCAAGTACATATTTCTTTTCTGCTTTTATTGTAGTAATATAGAGGTATTCAACATTTCTTTTATTGGTGGTCTCAATATGATAGCCATTTTGGCGAATATCTTTGAAACTCGACAAGTTTCTTTGAGACCTACTATAATATAATGCATCATTAACATCTAATATAGTTCCTCCTGGTAGTAATATAGTTGCTCTTCCAGAGCCCTCAATTAATTTTATACTACCAGATATTATTATAATATTGGCTTCTTTCATAATTAAATAAGAGAAATATCTCTTATCTTTTAATATGGTGTGCGTCGTAGCACTATCAAGAAGGCATATTTCTTCTTTATTATTCATACGGCCAAATGAAAACTGGGAAGTTTTCATATTTTTCATAAAGAAAAAAAAATACATCATAAGTAATATTGAAAATTTTAAGAACAAAAAAAACTATATTTAGGGAGGTAAATACTAACAATATAGAAAGTTTTATTCAAAATATGAACTTCATAAAATAAAAAGAACAATTATTCTTATAATTTTTTCCAGTAATAAGTCTTCAGTTATGATGCTCAAAGAAGTCTCCAGGTTCTAAATGAGTAATATCTGCAAGGCCTTAAAAAATATCCTCTTTATAGGCAAGGTTTGCTTCAACTTTATCATGATTATTCATACGGTCTATCTCAAAATTATTCTGAAAGGCCAAGTGAGTCTCAACTTTATTTTGTTTCCTTATTATAGAGGCTTGATAAAGTTTGACAAATATCTAGGCGTACGATAAATTCGTGCCCAATGATTTTTCATACCACATCGGTGGAAAATATTACCTTTACTTTTTGAAGGATTATTCTGAGAACCCTTATTGTTCTCTTGTTTATAACGACCACTACTATGGAGATTATTTTTCGTCCCTTGCCACGCCCATATATATTCATACGCCAATAATTATTTTGTCTTCTTTCAGACTTTTGATATATCGCTATCACATTCGCTTCAGGGAATGGAGTTGATCCAGTGGGGCGGGCTTCATGATTTTTCATTAATAGAATATTACATTTGCCTTAGCCATCATTATGCCATCAATATCATACATTGGGATTCAAACACAATGTCTTAGCATCATGGTGCACTAGGACTTAAACTTGGTATCTTACCCTCATGGAGCGCTGGGACTTGAACCCACCGTCTTACCCTCATATAATATATATCGCAAGTTGTTTCATTCATTTTAAGGAATGTAACATAATTTTGTGTACCATAAATTTAATTTTTGATCAATTCGACATAGTGAAAACTATCAAAAATAATCGAATTAATTTACATGATAATATTCTTTTTACAAGTGATAAAGGCATGTAAACAATTATGAATGACAAAAACATAAAGAGATATTCTAACCGTTCGAGACAAATACATCAATTAGTTTAGATAGACATTTAAGTCAATATTAAAGAGGTACTGCGTCTTTACGTTAGCATATTATAACTAAAAGATGAAGAATCTATAAGAATTACTCTAGTAATTGATCAAAGTAAGATGTAATTGTTTTTTATTTTATTTTAGCAGACGTAAGCGTGTACATCAAAGTTACTAATTTGAAAGTTCAAATAATTCTAAAACTAAAAGTTACCCCTAATGCAAACAGGAAGCAGAACATGAGATGGCAGCATATTCTATGTAATTATATATTATATTTATATATACATGTTCAGGAGCAATATTGCACGCAATCTTTCAATTTCATAGCAAAGTTAATATTATTATAATTCTCATAGCAAGTCATGCATGTAGTAATAAGGTTAAATCCAATTGTTGGTCAGAAACTTGAGAAGATCCATAAAACGGTATATGCAAATGAAAGTGCACATACACTTGAGAGAAGGTTAATTAATAATTTTAGGAAGAAGATAGAACCCGACTGAAACACATAATCTGAGTTGGTAAGAGACTCTATTGATAATGTATTAAGAAATGAGAGCAAACTAGAACAATATAGTAATTGAGACAAGATATATAGGAGGGAGAATGATTTTGTTATTTCTCTTCTTGGGGGTATTTTTCATAGGGTCAAAAGTTCCCTATTTATAAAGGTACAAATACATTCAAAGGTTATAAGTTAATATACTTCTTAATTGAGTACATGAATACAAAGTACGTTAAATGGACATACAAATGCATTCATCTCAATCACGTGCATTCATCTCATAACATTTTCTTTATTATGAAGGAAACAAAATATTAATTTTAATTAAAAAAGAAACTACGAAAAAAATTATTTTTTTGTTTACTATGAAGTTCACGTTTAAGAAAGAAAAATTTGAGACTATATGTGCCCAAAATATAAGCTAGCCATGATACTTATAAATTTGTGAGAAGGCGAAAGTTAAATTTTATGTAATTCTAACTTTATAGAATTCTTTTTTCACCTTTTCTAATGATGTCTAAATGGAATTCACATTAGTTAATCATTCTCCGTATACAATTGCAAAATGAATAAAAGCTACTAATAATATGATCTAATCTTAAGATATTTATGTTAAACTCAAACATATTACTAAATATTCTATTATTTTTTTTCTTATTCAAGTACTCTCTTTGTATGTTTCTATATTATTTTTTCTAAATAAAGGTATTCAACGTAAAAGATTACAACCTAAAATTATGCTTTTAAGTTTAAAGGTAATTATACGTACAAAAGATCATTAGAATTCTAAGTATTTTTATGTAGTTTTCAACTTTTTACTCACATCTAGTGCACTTAAACTAAATTATACAGTACCTCAAATCAAATAGGTTAGTTGCCAATGGTACCAACATTAAAACGGAGGATTCATTTTCGACCGATGTATTTGGGATCGATCCCGTGATTCACATGTCAAATTTTCTTTCTCACATAATTATATTATTAGAATTTGCCATAATGTTTCCAATGTGGAAAAGTTCGAGGAAATGTGCAACATGTTTGGTAAGTACTAATTGTTTCACTATTTTGCTACTAATATATACTTTTATGGATCAATTTTAGAAAGTCACCCACTTTGAAGTGTCACTTGCAACTAATCGCTCCCATATCTATAATCTTTAATTGTATGCTTTTTGGGTGGCAAGGGGTGATTGTTTGGCGCAAGAAACTAAAGCTATATTATTTTTGGTATTCAACACAAATTTCAGAGTTAATTATTCATTTCTCGTTTACGTCGCAGGTTGAATATCGTCATATTGATTGTGCTCAAGTTTATGGCAATGAAAAAAAGGTATTTGAGTTAACAATAACGCAAATACAGACTTTTCTTAGATAAATGTCTCTTGCGTACTCATGTTATTACCAATGGCCTTGTTATAGGGTATTATGTTGAAATGTCTGTTTTTGCCGAAGCGTTTCTAAGTTATTACTTACCTTTCACATATCTTGTATATGTTCCTCAAATGCTGGTGTAGGTTTAAAAGCTTTATGCAATTTATCTTGGATCTCAGATATCAGCACAAATCCATAATGTGTTTAGACTTAGAGGAGTGAATTTCATTAAGATGGTATTTTAATTGTCCTGTTCGGCTTTGTTTACAAATAGAATGCTTGCAAAATGATAGGAACGTGTAAAACAAAGACTCAAATGGGACCCACATCTCCATAAAAGCTTTTGGAAATTATGGCGATGTATGATGAGATAAGGGGCAATTTGGGGGCAATTTGGTCAAGCCAGTCAAAGATTTTTATGGCAGCTACTACCTTTTCAGCCAATCACATTGCTCCGTTTTAAATGAATTTACCAAAACGCCCTAGAAGTGCCAAGCGGACATGTTGATCTCTTGTTTGCTTATTCCCTCTTTTATATGGTTGAAATATTAGTTTGCTTGGTTATATTAGGTTTGCTTGGTTATACTTACGTTTTCGAACAAAGTTTCACATTGACCTTCTCGGAAAACTATAAGTGTTAGGTCCAATAAGGAAATACCACATACGTGAGTATTTTTGGGTTGGCTTAGCCTAACAATTGGTATAGGAGCCAATGGTTCGATGAGACGAGTAGGTTCGAGGCGGATATTATCATCGTATCACATTCTGTTTTGCGAGATTATAAAATTACCATCAATGCCTCGGTCTAGGTCCGAGATAATCCTTTTTTCCATAGCCTTGGGGCTATTGACAACTAACCAATTAAGAAGTCTCAGATGTACTAGCACTGCATCAAAGATGCAGTCATTGATTCTCCCGAGAGGTCACAATTGTCGCGATCAAAGATATTAATGACGAGGAAGGCTCTGGATATACGACCAAAGTACAATGCAAAAAATCGGAAAGCTACATATAACGTGTATGAATACTCTTAAATGGTGTAAGGTCTTTTGAGAGTCCAATCCTTTGATTCGTTCTTCAGTTCAGCTGGTGAGCATTTGTTCTATGTGAACGCGTGGAATTGTACGCGTTCGCGAAGTGTAATAGCTGGGCAGACTCTATTAAATTCCATTTCGAGGGTTAGAGTCATTGTATCATATTTGGAGCTATGGAGCTCGGATTAAGGCGATTTTTGAAGCGATTTTTACCATATGGATTGGGGTAAGTGTTCTCTACTCGGTTTTGATTATATTTCATGAATCTATCCTCGTTTTTGGTATTTGGTTGATGATTTCAAAAGAGAAATTGGGATTTTTTGTCTAAAGTTTTATAGAGTAAATTTTTGAGTTTTGAACATCGATTCAGAGTCGGATTTGAGTGAAATTAGTATGGTTGAACTCGTAATTGAATGGGTTATCGAATTTTGTGAGTTTTGTCGGGTTCCGAGGTGCGGTCCTGGGTTTGACTTTTTGGTTGACTTTGGGCTTTTGATTAAAGATTCGACCTTTATCAATTGTGTTTGATTCCTTTGGCATTATATTTTTTGATGAAGTAAGATAATATCATTAAAAGGGCATCAGGAAGATGCCAAATTACAAGAACAAAAATTATGTTAGCTCCCGTACAAAAGACAAAAAATATTGTAATCTCCAGTACAAGAGTACCTATGCTATAACCGGGGAGCTAACAAAATCCAAAAAAGTGTCTACTCTATTAACAGGGGAAAGAAAGTTCCAACTGAACAAACTAACTAAACATCTAGCTTTTAGGGAATGTGTCGGAATTGATATTGCATCAAAATATCTACCATTTCTTTCCTTCCAAACAATACAAAATATGACTGCTGGGATCATTCTCCATATTTTTTTGATGGCTTTGTCAACTCTCCAAAATATCCAGCTAATATAGGCTTCCTTGATGGTGTGAGGCATGATCCAAGTTATACTAAAAATGGATAGGAAAAGTTCTTGAGTTTATGTTCCTTTGGCATTATTTGATGTTCTTGAGTTGCTTTTGGCTAGTTTTGAGCCGTTCGGAGGGCGGTACGCGCGGGATGGAATTTTTGGAGCATCATTTGGCTTGCTCGATATTGTATTTGGCTTATTCGAGATAAGTAACATTTCTAAACTTGGTACTAGGGGTATGAACCCCTAAATATATGTGTTATGTGATTAGTGTTGAGGTGACGACATGCTAGGTGACGGGCGTGTGGGCGTGCACTATAGTAATTGTGATTCAGTCGATTCTATAGAACTGTGTAGTTATCTTACCTGAATATTATTACTGTACTCTATGTGTTAGAGCATTTGAGCTGTGATTTATGTTAGAAATCACGTTTAGGCTATGTGATGGTACTATTGTGACCCATAGGTCGTTCTTTGTTGTTGAGTTATTTACTTAATTGCAGTTATGTACTCAGTCGCATTCATTATTGCATATCATATCTCAGTCTCTACTATCATACATTGTCATATCATCTAATCATTGATTTGGGCTGCTTAGCATGAGTGTTGTGAGCCCGAGAGACTGGAGAGATTGATGACTATTGACTCATAATGGGATCGGGATGTACGCCGCAGCAGGTATTATTGATTCACGATGGGATCGGGATACACAACGCAGTATGATTTATTAGCGCTTGGGTTGGATCTACCCCTCCGAAGTCTGCACACCCACAGTAAGTGCAGTTGCTATTGATTCATGATGGGATCGGGCTGTACGCCACAGCGGGTACTGTATAGTGCCGAGTGAATGAGTGTGTTGAGTATTGAGCGTGATGAGTGGGAGTGCAAGACAGTGATATTGAGTACTCTGAGAGTGTGAGTACATGAGTTCATCAATGTGATGCATTGCATTTGACATGCATACTTGACATACAAGTATATAGATGCATTTTCTCATGCTACACTATTTTGTGACATTCATGATTTCACATGCACATTGACATGTAGGCATAGAGAAGTACTTTCCTCATGCTATCTGATAATAAAACATCTTATTTATTGTTGAAAGGTTTTGGAAAAAATCACAGTTTTTCTGACTTACTCATACTTTGGTAATTTCGGTGAAAGATTTGGGTTTTCATGTTATACCTAAAAAGCATGACTATTTTCCGTAACTGTGAATGGGATGAGCATCATATTTGTGAGCATCTAATTTTTGACCATATTTGAGTTTTTATCACTTTTTTGTATTTAGTATTTTTAGGTTTAATCTTGATATTTTAACTTTTATATTATTTTATTAGTAGATTTTATTAGAGAATATGTAATATTTTTAATAAAGTCTATTACATAAAGGGTGGAAGAATTTATTTTAAATTAAGGACCAAATCTAATAAAATTGCTTCCTACTTTTCCTATATTATTTCCTTGTCCCATCAACCACCTACTACACTATTCACTTGTCACATCCACCAATTTTCCCATCATTTATTTTCAACACTCCTCTCATCTTTTCTTATTATATGTACACACGTGAGGAAGAAAGGAAGACATGAAAAAAAGCAGAGGGGGAAGATAGATCTGGGAAAAGAGAGAAGAGACGAGAGAGCTAGGGGAAAGAGGAAACGGACAGATAGTGAGAGAAAAGAGGAGAATTGAGAGCCAGAAACAGAGAGGGTAACATAGTAAAGAACAGAGGACGGAGTCCAAATCCTTGATTTTCCAAGTTCAGATTAAAGAAAATTAAACAAAAAATATTTTCCCATTTTATTATTGAAATAGTTTGAGATTCAGAGTTAGAGTTTGATTTTTTATCGAAGTTCATTGCTTGAGCTCGTTTGTAGTTGCAGTCCGTGTTTGGTTCGGAGATCCGTTGAGGATAGAAATTTTATTTTAGCTGCTGAGTCGGGGTATCGTTTGAGGTTAATTCTGTGGTTCGCGGTCCGAGCTCCTGTTACGGTTTCATTTTTCAGTCGAATTTAGTTCGCCGTAGTTTGCTCTAACCAAGTTCTTGTTAATCACCCGGCTAAAATTATTTTCGTTAATCCAAGTTCAGAGATTGTTTTAGCTCCACTTGAGGTCCATTCTTTCCTCTTTACTTTGCTCTTGTCTTTATTTTTAGAATTATCTCATGGGATTTGTCTATCTTTGCTTGCTTTAATTGATCTCCACGGATGAATAGCCATTGTGGTATGTTTGTTGATTGAGATGAATTAGTCTAGTTGTTGAATTTGATTTCCAGTGCTAGCATGCCAAACTAAAATGAGACTACTAATCCTTAAGAACTCCACTTCGGTTTTATTGACTTTGGAATAGTAAATTCGGTTGTGGGGTCACTATTTGAAAAGATGAGAATCTTGTTAATTGAAATTAAATGAAATCTAGAATTTGGTCATAGTTTATGCTTATAATTGGGCTTAATACTAAGTTTAATTATGGTTTATTTGTTTGGACTGCTAGTAGCATGTTTATGCCAACCACGCTTGTGTAGGCAAATTTTTAAGACGTTTATATTTTAGTTTTGAGGTGAGAGGTCGTCCCCTTAGTTTATTATTTTATCCGGAGAATGCCTCGAGGATTTTGTATATATTATATCCGGGGTATTCCCCATAGTGAATGTAATAAGAGGTTGTGATGAACACCGTTAGAGTACTTTAGGCGCGCTTTTAATCTATCGCGATTATGTATACGTTCGCGTGACATAATTATATTTTTCAAAATTAAAACCGAAGTATGCGTTCGTGCAACTTTGAACAAAACAATCTTAATATTAATAAAACGCTAATAATTTTGTACACATACGCGTGACATGCTTTTTGTGCAATAAACAAAATAGATTCACACGCGTGATTTGTTTCAAAGATAATATTTTAATGATTAAAAGTAGATAGATAAAATATGGAAACCAATAAATCACAGTTTATCCAAAATAATATAAGCCAAATGTAGTTAATAAAGCGATCGTGCTAGAACCACGGGACTCGGGGAATGTCTTATACCTTCTCCCTGGTCAACAAAATTCCTTACCCGGACTTTATTTTCGCAGACCAATAATAATAGAGTCAAACCTTCCTTTGACTAGGGATTCAAATAAAAGGTGAGTTGGATCACCCAAAAACTCAATTTCAAGTGGCGACTCTGTAAATAAAATAATCCCTACTCAAGTTTGTCACTTTAATTGGAAAAACTATTTAACCCACAATCCATAAAAATAACTTACATTATCTTTTTGGGGTAGAAAGGGGTGTGAGAGCTCTGGCAACTTTGCTGGGGATAACCAGAATTCGAGCTTGTATATGTTGAATTTTTGGCTTTATTAATCTTGTATATATTGTGATTTATTTGTGCCTAATGTGCTACATGTCCGCTTTTTACCGCTTTGATATTGTTGAACTGTACATATAAATTGTCTTCACACGCATCCCTCTGAGTCTTCTTGAAATTAAATTGGGTATTTGCTTGACATAGCCCGCTTTCTTTGAGATAGCCGAGGTGCTTGTCACCCGGTGAAGGATTTTAGTCACACATGATTTAGGCGGGAAGCACCACCAACTAAGCCGGAAAGCAATGCTACCGGTACGCTGACCCTCCTCGGCTCGAGTTGTCTGCTCAAGCAAGCCAGTCTAGATACCTTCTCCATTAGGTATTTAAACCTAGAAGAACGAACCTCATGCCGGATATCCTTAGTAGGTTCACTTTATTTGTATAATATGTATTTGACTTAGCAGGGGTCGACATAGGACCGAGTCCTGTTTTAGGACAGGTACCTTATTGAAACCATTATGTCATGTTATGTGCTACTTGTTGCATTATTTGGGAATCTTGCATGTTATCCGACTTTAGTATAAATCAGTTGAATGAACAGAAGAAACAAATGGTGTGGTATAATACGTATGGTTTTTAAAGATTAATTTTCATTAAAAAAAAAGAGAAAAAAATAGTCGATTTGACGAAATACGCGGGTCTGATTCTCACCGGATGTGAGATACGTAGGCAAACCTCATCTGCGCTTGCCCAAAAATTTTAAAAATATCCAAAAAAATTCCTTTACTTCCTTCTTTAGAAAAACCTTTCTTCCGGCCCACAATGTTTAAAAAATCCAAAAATATTTTCCTTTACTTCCTTCTTTAGAAAAATCTCTCTTTCGGCCCATAATTTTTAAAAAAATAAATTCAAAAATATTTTTCTTTACTTCCTTCTTTAGAAAAGTCATTTTTTGTGAGACCCCAATTTGTAAAAATCCAAAAGAATAAATATATATATATATATATCTGTCTCTTATACACATCTAGATGTGTATAAGAGACAGTATATATATATATATATATATTCCTTTAATTCCTTCTTTAGAAGTATTTTTTTTGAGATGTCAAATCCAAAGATTCAAAAATATTTTTTAAAAATTCTTTTTCCAAAAATTCTGTCTTTTTAAATTTACAAAAAAACAAAATCCAATTTTTTTTTAAAAAAAGTCTTTCTTTCGAAGATTCCAAAAAACAATAACAAAAAAAAAGCGAAATAAAAAAAAAGTCTTTCTTTATAAGTTTTCTTTCAACAAAAAAAATAAAACAAAACAAAAAAACCAAAATATTTTCCTTGCTAGGATGTTTCGTGGGGTTATGAGTAAAAAAAAAGAGTTAGTTTATTTACTTTATTATTGATCCTCTCTGAACTACGCAAGATTTGATTCATGTTCCCACATGATACGTAGGCAACCCACATCAGCTTCGATCGAATGATTTTGAAAAAGAAAAGTAAAAAAGAAAAGAAGAAAAATAGAGAAAAAAGAAAAAAAAGAAAGAGAATAAGAGTGTGTTCATTCTAACGTGGTTGTTGTTTTGAAATAAAAGCTAGTTAAAGGTGGTTGGTTTGTTGGTTTGCAGTGGTGAATTACGAAAATAATCCAGGATCACTGTATCATCTTCTCAACCAAGGGAATAAGCACTACTATTGTTGATCCAACTAAGGTCGCGAAAAGGAAAGTAGACAGATTAGTGGTGAATAATAGAGGCAAACATTGGTTAACTTTTACCAGGTTTGAGCAATAGGACATGGTTTGTGTGAGACGATCTATGATGATAGGGAGATAAGAGAATTCTTTCAAGTCTTTTGGCNTAAAGAGAAAAATAGAGAAAAAAGAAAAAAAAGAAAGAGAATAAGAGTGTGTTCATTCTAACGTGGTTGTTGTTTTGAAATAAAAGCTAGTTAAAGGTGGTTGGTTTGTTGGTTTGCAGTGGTGAATTACGAAAATAATCCAGGATCACTGTATCATCTTCTCAACCAAGGGAATAAGCACTACTATTGTTGATCCAACTAAGGTCGCGAAAAGGAAAGTAGACAGATTAGTGGTGAATAATAGAGGCAAACATTGGTTAACTTTTACCAGGTTTGAGCAATAGGACATGGTTTGTGTGAGACGATCTATGATGATAGGGAGATAAGAGAATTCTTTCAAGTCTTTTGGCAAATCTGTTGCTATGAAATTTCCCATGCCGTGAGTCCTGAAATCTGATAGCCAATATTGGGAATGGTTTGATCAAAAAGTCAAAATTTGAATAATAATTCCAAAGCAATCAAAATTAGTGAATGCCATAGTAATGTTGATGTGCAAGTCCCAGGCTAAGATGTCACTTAGTAACTAAAAATTCACTCCTCTTTTAGCCGGAGAGAAGTCATGGTAGCTTATTTTGTCATATTTTCTTCTTCTTTTTATATTATCGGATCCTGGTATCCTTTATTCAATAAAAAGCACTCAGTCATTTTGTGTTCATTTTGTGCATAGTTCTTTTCACGCTAGTTCTAGTGACATGACATGCATGCAGAATTTTTGGCTAGATCTTAGAAAATTGATTTAGTCTTGAACTGGATAACTAAGAATAAGACACTTTCGAGGATGAATAAATAATCGAAACACTTTGGATTTAAGCTCAAGCAAAATTCACATGTAAGTAGAATAGTCATACCTGTGGAGTTTAACGATCTTTACCTTCAAATCATTGTGAAGATCGGGTTTGAGGAAGAATCAATTGAAGATTGGTGTAAAGTTTGACATCAATAGATGGAAAGTGTCTTTCGACCACGACATACCAAGAAGACAGACATGTTTATCAATGATGTGATCGCGAAAGGATACTATGTTTGGCCTTCTCGAGGCTGGGAGGCCCTTTTCTGCTATCCAAACACTTTATACCCTTCGTTACCCTTTTTGAGCTTGTGCTATTTTCTTTGACCACCCTCTTTTGGAATCAAGTTTCGAGTTAAAAGTCCAAAAAAAAAATTGAAATAAAAAATGATGAAAAGAAAAGTCCATGCCCCAAGAGTACAAACCGGTGCAACTAAAAAAAGAATAAGAAAAGAACAGTCAAAGATCCATGCCCTCAGCAAATAAAAGTCGGGGCAACTTATTTTGAAAAAAAAAAATAAAAAAGAATGAAAGATAAAAAAAATATAGTTAGGCCAGATGTTTGAACTATGTTTGACCTAATTCCTTTAAAAACAAAAGGATACGTAGGCAGCCTTACACGGTTCGGTCCAACCAAATAAGAGTTTAGAAAAAAAAAATGAAAATCTCCAGTATCTAAAACTGGGGCATGAGTTTGTTTTAGTTTTTTTTTAAGAGTCGATTCCAAGAGTTGTAAGTGTACAACCATTATATTGAGTCTACTTGGAGCATTCATGCCATCCTTTCTTTCCAACCTTATCCAAAAACCTTCCTAATAAGACCTCCTGATAAGCCTTCATGAATGTCAAAAGAAGCATGCAATGAGCAATGGTTGTCACGCGACATATGACACTGTCACGTTGCTCACACAAGAAAGCAAAGAAAAGGAAAAATAAAGAAGAAAAAATGAGAGAGTCTTACTAGTGAAAACCCTCATGGGCACTGTAAGGCAATAACAAGTAGATATAAATAAATGAGAGAGACTCGTTGGTGAAAACCCCTCGGGGCACCACTAGTCGAAAGTCAGTTGTGAAGTTGATGCAAAGAATTGGCACGAACTAGCTCTACTTCAAATGTCATAGGAATGGTAAAAGGAAAGATTGGATCAGTTGGATAGATCAGGTTGTTAAGTCCAAAATGCATGTCATGATCATTAAGGCAAGCTATTGAAAGAAAAAAAAACTCTTCCTTCTATCCTTCCCGACATGGGCACTTCTTGTTAATATTATTTCTTTGCTTCATTGTGTCATTCACTCTGAGTCAGTCCGTATCAAAATAAGCAAGAAAAGATTTTAAAATCTACTACCAGCTTTTCAGTTGCACAAAGTTAATTTGGCCAGCACACTCAGTTGTTACAGTCAACATGCCTTGAGGATTCATACAAAAGCTCCCCCCAAAAGACTCTTGTTAGCCTACTTGGCCCAAGCAAAGATAACTTGTGATTCTCTCTGACGGACAAATTGCTCAAAAAGCAAAGGCCATTCAAGATATCAGAAAAGGTCACCTAAGCAAATATCTCTAGTTGGGATAAGGCTGATTGAGCCACAAACACAATCAGGATTGGTACAAAGAGCAAAAGTCTCTTGAAAGAAACAACAGAGTCTACTAGCAGTGTAGCCAACTACCAATAGAGTCGGTCTTCCTGAAGCGAATGCGCACAAAGCCAAGCTTCCAAAGACATCAAGGCCACAAACCGACCACCACTTTGAAAACTCACACTTTTTCTTTATTTGAAGCAGGAACAAAGCAGCGCATAATGGCGATTCTCAAAGGACGAACGTCACAAAAGGTAAGTTCCTCAAAATCTCCATTTTCTTTTATTTTCAGCATGAGTCACTACTATTCATACCTCCCATTTTCATAGCTTAACTCAGTTGAACCTTTTCGCCTAGGGGATCCAGCTCATAGTTCCGGGTAGAAGTACTATTCACTCAGGATATTTTACGTAGCTTAACCCAGGTAGAATATTTTCGCCTAGGGGGATCCAGCTCATATTTTCGGGTAAAAGTACTATTCGCCCAGGTTTGTTTTACGTAGCTTAACCTAGGTAGAACCTTTTCGCATAGGGGGATCCAGCTCATGTTTCCGGGTAGAAGTATTATTCGCCCAGGTTTATTTTACGTAGTTTAACCCAGGTAGAACCTTTTCGCCTAGGGGGATCCAACTCATAGTTTCGGATAGAAGTAATCTTCGCTCACAGTGTTTTACGTAGCTTAACCCAGGTAGAACCTTTTCGCCTAGGGGGTCCAGCTCATATTTCTGGGTAGAAGTACTATTTTCCCGGGTTTGTTTTACGTAGCTTAACCCAGATAGAACCTTTTTGCCTAGGGGGATCCAGGTCATATTTCCGGGTAGAAGTACTATTCGCCTAGGTTTGTTTTACGTAGCTTAACCCAGGTAGAATATTTTTGCCTAAGGGGATCCAGCTCATATTTCCGGGTAGAAGTACTATTCGCCCAGGTTTGTTTTACGTAGCTACCCAGGTAGAACTTTTTCGCCTAGGGGGATCCAGCTCATAGTTCCGGGTAGAAGTACTCTTCGCTCAGGGTGTTTTACGTAGCTTAACCCAGGTAGAACCTTTTCGCCTAGGGGGATCCAGCTCATGTTTCCGGGTAGAAGTACTATTCACCCAGGTTTGTTTTACGTAGCTTAACCCAGGTAGAACCTTTTCGCCTAGGGGGATCTAGCTCATATTTTCGGGTAGAAGTACAATTCGCTTAGGATGTTTTATGTAGATTAACCCTGGTAGAACCTTTTTCGCGTAGGGGGTCCAGCTCATAGTTCTGGGTAGAAGTACTCTTCGCTTAGGATGTTTTACGTAGCTTAACCCAGGTAGAACCTTTTCGCCTAGGGGGATCCAACTCGTAGTTCCGGGTAGAAGTACTCTTCGCTTAGGATGTTTTACGTAGCTTAACCCAGGTAGAACCTTTTCGCCTAGGGGGATCCAACTCGTAGTTCCGGGTAGAAGTACTCTTCGCTTAGGATGTTTTACGTAGCTTAACCCAGGTAGAACCTTTTCGCCTAGGGGGATCCAACTCGTAGTTCCGGGTAGAAGTACTCTTCGCTTAGGATGTTTTACGTAGCTTAACCCAGGTAGAACCTTTTCGCCTAGGGGGATCCAACTCGTAGTTCCGGGTAGAAGTACTCTTCGCTTAGGATGTTTTACGTAGCTTAACCCAGGTAGAACCTTTTCGCCTAGGGGGATCCAACTCGTAGTTCCGGGTAGAAGTACTCTTCGCTTAGGATGTTTTACGTAGCTTAACCCAGGTAGAATCTTGAAGCCTAGGGGGATCCAGCTCATAGTTCCGGGTAGAAGAACTATTCGCTAAGGATGTTTTACGTAGCTTAACCCAGGTAGAACCTTTTCACTTAGGGGGATCTAGCTCATAGTTCCGGGTAGAAGTACTCTTCCCTCAGGATGTTTTACGTAGCTTAACACAGGTAGAACCTTTTCGCCTAGAGGGATCCAACACATTATCCGTAATACAGGGTACCAACCCCTGGTTACATTCTTCCTTTCAGTAATACAAGGTGCGGACCCCTGGTTACATTTCATTTCAGTAATACAAGGTACTAATCCCCGATTATATTCTTTTTCCGTAATACAGGGTACTAATCCCTGATTACTTTTCCTCACCAGTATCAGGGTATACCAATCCCTAGTTGTATTTTCCGACATAGGGTCTCGACTCCTTAGTTGATTTTCATTGTTTAGACATAGGGTCTTCACTCCTTAGTCTCCTTACCAGTATCAGGGTACATTATTCCCTATCGTAATTCCCCAACATAAGGTACACCAATCCTTAGTTGAGGCATCATTTAGACGATCAGGGCACACCATTCCCAAAGAACCATGTTTTCCCAGAGTACACCAATCCCGACCTTTTATTGCTTTCAATAATGAAGTAGCATAGAGTTTTGTTACAAATAACTCACGAATTTTTTTTAGTGAAAACTGGGGCAGAAAATTCTGTTTGTTTGTTTGTTTTGGTGTCTGAACAGGTTTTACCTCGAGGCACGAGTTTGAGATGACCAATAAAAGAAGTCTCAATCCAAAATAAAGGAAAAAAATAAAAAGAAGTGAATCCAGAATGCAGAAGCGGATGAAAAGATGTGAACTTCTCAAGACATGACTGAAGTCACGAGCATTGTATTTTCCGTTTTTATCAGAAGAGGCCGTAGAAGAATGAACTGGCACCTGCAGCGAGAAAGCATCATGGTTCAGATCAGAGTCTGCGTGAATAACCAGTCAAGACTCAAGATCAAGTTTTAGAAGACTTATAGATATGAATCGTGTAACTCATAGCTGATAGGCTTGTTTATTCTCTTTTGATTTTGATGTAATAACACGACTACAGGCCGGAACCTTGACGGAACCTCACTCGACTCTCTAACTCAGTATTCCATCATTTTTCTTGAACTACACGCGACCTGATTCTCTTATAATCCGGGATATGTAAGTTGTCCAAAACCAGGATTCGGTTGCACTTTTTTACTTTTTTCTCTTATTTCTTCCTTTTTGAATAATGATATGGTAAAAAATCAGTCACATAGCTTACCTGTTTCTTTGCCTGAAGACTTTTCATGTTTTCAAGAAAAGAGGGGCATACTGTGAGCACAGACAGATAGTGAGAGAAAATAGGAGAATTGAGAGCCATAAACAGAGAGGGTAACATAGTAAAGAACAAAGGACGGAGTCCAAATCCTTGATTTTCCAAGTCCAGATTAAAGAAAATTAAACAAAAAAGGTTTTCCCATTTCATTATTTAAATAGTTTGAGATTCAGAGTTAGAGTTTGATTTTTTATCGAAGTTCATTACTTGACCTCGTTTGGAGTTGCAGTTCGTGTTTGGTTCGGAGATCCGTTGAGTATCGAAATTTTATTTTAGCTGCTGAGTCGGGGTATCGTTTGAGGTTAATTCCGTGGTTTGCGGTCCGAGCTCCTACTGCGGTTTCATTTTTCAATCGGATTTAGTTCGCCGTAATTTATTGCAACCGAGTTCTTGTTAATCACCAGGCTAAAAATATTTTCATTAATCCAAGTTCAGAGATTGTTTTAGCTCCACTTGAGGTCCATTCTTTCCTCTTTCCTTTGCTCTTGTCTTTTTTTTTTAGAATTATCTCATGGGATTTGTCTGTCTTTGCTTGCTTTAATTGATCTCCACGGATGAATAGCCGTTGTGGTATGTTTGTTGATTGAGATGAATTAGTCTAGTTGTTGCTTTTTATTAAATTAGTTGTTGAATTTGATTTACAGTGCTAGCACGCCAAACTAAAATGAGACTACTAATCCTTAAGAACTCCACTTCGATTTTATTGACTTTGGAATAGTAAATTCAGTTGTGGGGTCACTATTTGAAAAGATGAGAATCTTGTTAAGTGAAATTAAATGAAACCTAGGCTTTGGTTATAGTTTATGCTTATAATTGAGTTTAATACTAAGTTTAATTTTATTTTATTTGTTTGGACTGCTAGTAGCATGTTTATGCCAACCACGCTTGTGTAGGCAAATATTTAAGACGTTTATATTTAGTTTTGAGGTGAGAGGTAGTCCCCTTAGTTTATTATTTTACCCAGAGAATGCCTCAAGGATTTTGTATATATTTCATCCGGGGTATGCCTTGTAGTGAATGTAATAAGAGGTTGTGATGAACACCGTTAGAGTGCTTTAGGCGCGCTTTTAATCTATCGCGATTATGTATACGTTCGTATGACATAATTGTGATTTTTAAAATTAAAACCGAAGTATGCGTTCGCGCAACTTTGGGCAAAACAATCTTAATATTAATAAAAGGCTAATAATTTTGTACACGTACGCGTGAAATAATTTTGTCGCAATAAACAAAATGAATTCACACGCGTGATTTGTTTCAAAGATAATATTTTAATGATTAAAAGCAGATAGATAAAACATGAAAACCAATAAATCACAGTTTATCCAAAATAATATAAACCAAATGTAGTTAATAACGCGATCGTGCTAGAACCACGGGACTCGGGGAATGCCTTACACCTTCTCCCTAGTCAACAGAATTCCTTACCCAGACTTTGTTTTCGCAGACCAATAATAATAGAGTCAAACCTTCCTTTGACTAGGGATTCAAATAAAAAGTGACTTGGAACACCCAAAAACTCAATTTCAAGTGGCGACTCTGTAAATAAAATAATCCCTACTCAAGTTTGTCACTTTAATTGGAAAAACTCTTTAACTCACAATCCACAAAAATAACTTACATTATCTTTTTGGGGTAGAAAAGGGGTGTGACAATATTTTTGAGTCATTACTTGTACTGCTTTTTTTTTTTATATTGTTATGAATTATTCTCGGCTATTGGTGTTAGACTCTGACCTTCGTCCAAGCTCGTCACTGCTTTCAACCTACGGTTAGGTTTGTTACTTATTGAGTACATATGGTCAGTTGTACTCATACTACACTTCTACACCTTGCGTGCAGATTTTGGATGATGATGTTGTTGTGTATGGCGGGAGTTGGAATTGAAGATGTACCTGCATTCCTGTCATAACTGGTCTCTTGTTCTTGGTAACTTTAGCATTTTAAATCTGTTCATGTATATTTTAAACAGATGATGTATTTGTTTCATATCAGCTTTGTAAACTCTAAATCTTAGAAGCTCATGATTTATACTACCAGTCCTTGGGAAATTCCTTGTATAAAAGTTTAGTTAATATTATCTTTATTTCTCTCAGTAAATCTCTTTTGAATTGGATTGTTGCTAATTGACTTATCTAGCGGGTTGAGTTAGGTGCCATCACGACTAGTTGGATTTTTGATCGTGACACAAGCATTGGCAGCAATGACTTTCAGTGATCAAATTAACAACAATCTTTATATGGATTCTGGAGCTACTTAACACATGGTGCAGTCTACAGGTATTCGTCAAAATCCATCTCCTTTTAAAGGAAATGAGTCAGTAATAGTAGGGAATGGTGATAAACTTCAAATCACACATAGGAGATAAAAATATTGGACAAAACTTGTGTCTCAGAGATGTTTTTGTTGTGCCTAAACTCAAAAAGAATCTAGTTTCTGTCAAGCAAGTTTGTGAAAGATACTGTATGTTCCTTGGAATTTACTGACGAGAGTTTTATTGTTAGGGACAAGAATACAAGGACCATTCCGGCAAAGGGGGATAAAAGAGATGACTTGTACACCTTGGAAGGAAATTTACACGAGGCTTTAACCGCTACAAAGGCAGAGAAGAATTCAGAAACAATCTGGCACCAAAGTTTAGAGCATCCACGCTCGAGAACTCTTAGTTTTTTGAATAGCAACAAGTTAATTGTTGTTAGTAGTTGGAATAAAAAAGTCTCGGTGTGTACTAGTTGTCAAATGAGAAAAAATTATAAACTACCTTTCCAAGTATCAAATAAAAGAGAAATTGAGTCATTAACAAAAATACATTGTGATTTATGGGGAGCCGCTCCTATAGCATCATCTCAAGGAATAAAGTAGTATGTTATTTTTGTTGATGATTGTACAAGGTTTACTTGGATTTATCCTCTAAAGAAGAAATCAGAATTTTTAGCTAATTTTGTGACATTTCACAAATTAGTAGAAAATCAGTTTTCACGGAAGATTAAAGTCTTTCAATGTGATGGAGAAGGAGAATTTAATAGTTTGGAATTCATAAATAATCTAGCCTAGAATGGCATAAAGAGACAAATTTCTTGTCCACATACACCTGAGCAAAACTGAGTAGCGGAAAAAAAGCACAGGCATATTGTTGAAACGGGTCTTACATTGCTCTTTAATGCTAATCTATCTATCTTTTTGTGGGTAGAAGCATTTCTGACTGCAGTCTTCCTAATGAACAGAATGCCTAGTTCTACTTTGAATATGGAATCTCCTTTTTCTTTGCTACATGGACAAGAGCCTAACTACAATGCCATGAAAGTTTTTGGATGCAGATGTTTCCCTATCTCAAGGGCTACAATAAAGATAAATTTCAGCCAAAAAAAATTCCATGTGTATTTATTGGCTATAGTTTACTTCACAAAGGTTACAAATTCTATCACCCTCCGCCGTCTAGAAAGGTTTACATTTCAAGATATGTAATTTTTGATGAATTTAACCTGCCTTATGTGTCTTCTAGATCTACTTTGGGTGCATATCCTACTTTTTCTCATTTTACCACATACAGAGAATTTTTGAAGTCGAATATAACTCAAGAAGAAACTGCTCATGAACCTGCTGAAGCACAAATGCCATCGTTGGAATTTCCAATTGTAGCATCTGTTGCTCAACCACTTGAAAACTCAGATGCTTTGCAAATGAATCAAATCCATGATACTTTGAACACTGCCTCACCAACCACTTTGCCTACTGAACCACAAACTTCACAATCACACTCAAATACCGCTAACACTTTCTCTACCAGTGACTCTAACCAAACTTCTGTCGCTCTCCGTTTTCTCGCAAAAGCGGGTTTCGACACGTGACAACTCTTTTAAATGATTATTAAAAGAGAAGAGTCGCCACCTAACGATTTTAAGGTGCGTTAGGGCACCTATTTGCAAATAACTCTAATTTAACTAGTTTGCGCTACCAAAGATCGGGTAAGGGTTCAAATTACCTCGAAAAAAAGGTGTTAGACACTCTTCGAGGTCCACAATTGTAGTTCCGACCGAATTTTAAACTATGTGGAATTATTGAGTTACTAATCTAAAGTTAAACTGGTTTGCTAAATTGTTAATCAATCCTAGGTGGTCAAATATGCACATGAATTAAAAGCACATAAACTAATTAAATCTAGTCATGGAAAGAATAAAAACATGTAAGAGTTGTAATAAATATTATCATGAAAGACTAATTATTTACGCTAAAGGAGGACCTAAGTTTTTAAGTCTAATGGATCAACTCCCGTGCAAAGTCTGCTAAGACTTTTATAGTCAAAAGTGCAATTGCTATTCGGGCAATTTGTGTATCATGTCCGCTACTCTCATTACTATCTTTTAGTTGTTAACATAAGAGCGCACTAATTAATTCTAAATCGCGTCTTAATTGAAAAGTACCCGTCCCTTCCTATAGTCCAAGTGGTTTTGGACACTATTCTAAAGGGATGGTTCTAGACTTAAGGAAAATCTCAGATTTCTATTTCTATTCTTATTAGCATCACACAAAATAAAGCACATTGGGACTTAAACAAATAACACATAAGGCAAGTAAGGGCTCATGTTGGTCTCGAAATTAATTAAGTAATTAGTGAAACCAAAAGGAAAGAGAAAAAAAATGTGGGCTCCTAAATGAATTAAGTCTCGTAATTTACTACTCAAGAACCAAAGTTCTAGATGAAATAAATGGCTTGAATGTAGTGTTGTAAAATAATTGAATATGAAGTTTGATAAAATGGGTCAGAGCTTAAAGTTGAAAGAAGAACTGACTCTTAAGATAAAGTTATAAAGTAAAGAGCTCATGACTTCTAAAAAAGGATAAGTATAAAAAAAAAAATTAATTTGAAACTACTAGGCAAAGATACTCAAACCTGATGTTGATTACTATAGCATAAAGCTCAAAGTTGAACTAGGTTCTACTTATTTTAAAAAAAAAAAGAACATGGATGAACTTAACCACTTCTTTAATAAAATTCGTAGGAGATTAGTAAGAGATTGCATATGACCCAAGACACATTAACAAACTTGAGTATTAAGCTGCGAAAGATTTAGCTTATTTTAGAGAGCCCAGGTCGCTACTTAGACTAGTGAAGAATTTAAAAGAAAGACGAAGTAGAAAAATCTGATTCCTTACCACCTATCTTGAACTTATTAAACATGAAGTTGGTGGTCAAGGCAATAAGTTAATTCATTTATTAAATTTCCTAAACGTGAAAATATCATATAAAACACATTTAGCAGTCAACTCTGTAGACATAGCAGGTAAGTCCTTTCCTCCAGCAATTCGTTTACACTATCAGATTACTATTTATTACAATTTACAAACTAATGACCAAGCCGAAATTATAAACTAAAATAAACTACAAATCTTCTTGGGCTTCTCCCGCTTCCCAAGAGCCAAATCTCTAACCCATAGCCCAGATACATACTTGAACTAGTTAAACACAATAACAGACTTGTATTCATCAATTAAGTTATTATGTCCTAACGATTATCCATTACATGTATCAGCTAAACAAACCAAACCAAGAGAGGCACAAATAGATTACAAGTTGCTGGTCTTCAACGGAATATGATCATCTAGCTATTGAACATATTTTAGCACTAAGGCGCAAATAAGCGTTATTCATGATTTTCTAGCATAATTCTTTGTTTAAATTAGCAATATATCAATCCTTTAGTTCTAAGAGATAATATCTAAATGATCATATGAATGCATGGCCTCGAGACAAATTAGTAGCTAGCTTTTATAATGCTAATGGCATGATGTCTATATGTGAATCAAACGTACTGATGTCAATCATAGTTTACGAGTAAGACACAAACATTCGTTATTAAGCATGGTATCTAGAGGATTTTTGAATTCATTCAGAAAATAGTCAGCCAGAAAGAATTATAGGCAAACATAGATTCGAACACGTACATACAGATTCATGTCTTGAAATTCCTAACGATATGATATATATTGCAATAAAAGAATAATCACATCGAGAAATAGGCACTCACAAGAGTCAAGGAGGCATACCTGATCATCATATGGGCTATGGCACATGCTTTCAATCGAGATGCCGCACGGCATCCGGCATGGCCAAACAAGTACAAACACAAATACAGAAAGAATACCAAGATTTATAAATGGAAATTATAATATACTCATACGTTTCCCAAGCAGAATGCTTTAAGCATTCGATCAATACAACCACAGGTAAATTAAAGGCAACGCTCTACGTACAACTACCACATAAGGAATCGTAATGCATCGTTTAAAAGACTAACTAGTTCGCCAAGTGCCGAATTAATAAGAAAAACAGAAATCCAAATGAATAGCCCAAGAGCATAGAAATAAACCAAACAATCGCAGCGATAAACTTTGAACAGCAGCAACAAGAAAGAATCCAAATACCGAGAGGAAATAAAAGAAACAAATTTTGCCTCGACTTACAGCCGACAAAGCAAGAATCGAAGAGCAATAAGTGTAATGAATCTTAGTAAAAATGCTACAATGGTCGTGAATAGTAATGGTCAAAAGTAGTGATGAAAAAGCCCTCCTACTAAACTGAAAATCACATGTATTTATACATGTAATACTACTGCATGGGTTTTAAGGAGAATTAGAAGAATGATACGCTTCGACAATTAAGGTCGCAAATTGATCGAATTGTGAATTAATTTAAGAAAGAACTAGTTCAATCAAATCAAATAAATATAAAAGCAATGAGGAGAATATTCGTACTATATACAAAACTTTTCTTTTGAAAAGAAGACATAAAATGGAATCAGTAGGAAATCAAGTAGTTCTGATTTGGAGAGATAAATTACTAATCCGAGAAAATTAGCAAGATCTTGAAATGGACTCCGAAAAGAAAAGGGAACATAAATTTCAGAAAAATCAAATCAGCAAGTTAGTGATAAATGATGGAAGGACAGCCAAGAAATTGGCAAGATTTTTACATCTTTACGTGAGATTTTGGCTCGTATGAGGTCTTACCAAAATCTGACACGAGAAATCGCGGCTTCATCGGAGGCTTGACAGAGGAGAAGAATTAAGGTAAGAGAATAAGACGAAAAAAAGAAAAAGAAAGGGAGAAACATTTCAAAGAAGGGAGAGATTGGCGGAAAGTTTGGCTTATTTTGGAGTTATTTTGATTTTACCTTATGGGTTTTGAAATGGGTTGACTTTAGGGAAATTGGGTTGGGCTTATTGATTTTTGGATTAAGTGTAAGGTTGATAATTGAGCTACTATTAAATTAAATACCATAGTAATAAAGTAATTAGAAACGATAATTAGTAAATAAAAAATAAGATACAAGATGTTGAAAAACAAATACTATTTTATATAAATATTTGAACAAGCTAGAAAATAATTTGTAAATGTTTTATATTTTTTAAAGTTGCTAACACGTAGTAAAAGAAAGTTATAAAATAGTAAAATTAATAATAATGATAATAATAATAACAATAATAATTAAAAAGTTGTAGTACTTGTAATAATACATAAAAAATGATATAATAATATTATGACTCTTAAATAAAATAGTAACTCATTAGAATAATATGGAGTAAGGATGAACAAAATTGGGCGTCAACAACTTCTCCTGCACTTACCCATCTGAGATTGATGGGGTAGAATTATTTGTTGATCTACCACCCTTATCTCCCAGCTCCATGCATGAACCTAGCTACACAAATTGTACAATACAATTCTTCCTCTCAGCAATCTAGCCCACCAAACACACATCATATGCTCACTAGAACAAAAACCAAAAGCCAACTCAATCCCACCTTTCAGTCCTTATCCATGACGACTTCCCATATCCCAGATATCAAAGAACCTCGCAACATCAAGGAGGCTTTATCCAAAAGTTACTGGGTCGATGCTGTGACTGAAGAAATGCAGGCACTACATTCAAATGCAACCTGGAAGTTGGTTCCTGCACGGCCTGATGTAAATGTTGTTAGCTCACATTGGGATTTTAAAACTAATTTAAAAGCAGATGGCTCGGTTGAACGCTTCAAAGCTAGGTTGATCGCAAAGGGTTATAGTCAAATAGAGAGGGTGGACTTTGAGGATACTTTTAGTCCGGTGGTGAAGGCAACTACCATTCGAATAGTTCTTTCTGTTGATATCACTAAATTGGGATATCAAACAATTTGACGTTAAAAATGCATTTCTCCATGGTGATCTTAAAGAACTTATATTCGTGGAACAACCCCCAGGATTCACTGATCACGTCCTTCCTGATCATGTGTGTCAACTTAATAAGGCCATATTGTTACACCCTATATTTTCGTACGTAAAAATGCATCGTAAGCAAACTAATCATGTTACCTCTGAGGTTACAAATATTGAAGATCATGAACAACAAGTACAAAGAGGGTTGGACGGTTCAGAAGCTAAAGCAATTGAAGAAAATAATGTTTCGTCGAAAGTCGACAAGTTGGGAATGTTATAACATATACCTTTGGGGTGAGACTAGGGTGCTTAACATGATAAGGAGATTATGTTATGATTTATATTAGTCGTATGACATCCGTGTGTTATGTTTTGAAGTCAAGCGAGTTGTGGAACAAAAGTCGATGAAAGTCATCACAAGTTAAATTCATAAGTTTTACTGAAACTTTGGGTCATCTGTACCTGAAATTTTCTCCCAATATACTTAGACTTATGGGGTGTTCCACCCATCAAATTAAAGATCTATGAGTCTATTTTCCAACGCATTAAACCGTTTGTCAATACGACATCGGAGTAGAGAGATATGGTCATGTTTGCGATACTGCGCAAGCTGCTAGGTGGCAAGTAGGTGTGTCACCTACTTGCTTAAATGAAAGCCCAAAGATGGGCCATTTCGGGTCGTCCAAAGAGGCCTTTTAAAGGCCTATTTTCTTCATATATTAAACTTAAAATAGAGCATAATAATCAGACATAAGCTATGCAATACAATCCTCCCAAAAATTTCCCACAAACCCTAATTGATTTTCTATCCCTTTCAAGTTCTAATTGGAGATAAAATCTAGAGTTTGAAGAACCAAGATAGGAGCTGAGTTATCCAACAAATAAGGTGAGTTTACTGCTCTCTTTAATCAAGTTTTTCTTCTGTAAATGTATGGTAAGTCGTTCTATACTTGTAAGAACTCACGGGACGGTGATCGGAAGCCGTGAGTTCGAGTTATTCACTTGTAGCGGACTGTTTTGTGGACTGTTTTGTGTTGCTGTTGGGCTGCGTGTTTTACTACTATTTTGTGGAGTTGTGGAGGAGGAAGTGGGTGTAGAAACACCATATAAATGTAGGGTGGTTGGCTGGTCGTTCGTCATAACATTTCCGGGTCGTTTGACACTACCACGGTGGTCGTTTTGTGTATGAAGAGATTGGGGTGTGTTGGGCTGTTTTGTAGTATTTGATGGTGTATATAGGACTGGAAAATGATGTATATATGTTGTTATTGTTCTGTTCTTGTATTGTTGGTGTTATCTTGAATTTGGAGGAAGTAAGGATTATAGGGGAGATGCTGCCCGTTTTAATACAAAATAAGTTTGTCGTTCGTTGTGCGATAGTTGTACCTTTCGTAACTTAACGATAGTATTATTATCACTCTTGTAGATTAAGGTGAGAAGAGGTGAGTTCAACTTGGTGATTGGAAATATTGTGATAAGGTATGTTAAGGCTAAGCCCTTCCTTCATTTTGGCATGATCTCGTAGCTACATGTGTTAATAATGAGACATAAAGAGAAGTTCGTATTCATGAATTTATTCACATTATTCTAGTCTCATAAGTTACAATATTATTCCTTATCGGAACTTCATATTCAGTTTAGTTTTGTCTTCATTCAGTCAAGAGAGCAGAGAGTCTATATATATATATATAGTATTACACTATTTTCACCACCATCGAGCTATAATCGG
>AWOL01S0007502.1:251002-283801 GCA_000715115.1 Nicotiana otophora | reverse complement strand
ATATATAGTAGTAGATTTTAGTGACCGACTTCTAAATGGTTTAGAACTTGGTTGTAAAGCTACATGTGAATTGGATTGGGATATAATTAAAGGTAATTATACACTTTGGAGCCTGTTTGGAAAGTATATTGAATTTTAGTGTAATCGAGTATAATTGCAGAGTTTTGCATATTTGTGTAATTACTTGTCTACATAGAATTGGGTATAATTAAACAAGTGTAATTACACTTTTCAATTTTGAAGGGAGGTGATAATTGGTAGTAATTACACTATATAATTATAAAGTTAATTTTAAATTTCTTTTTTTTTTGTTTTTATTTTAAATTCTTTATAACTTTTTATTTTCATTATTTTGTTCTTTTTATTTTATTTTTACTTTATAATTTCTTATTTAATTTTAAAATATATTTTTCTTTGTACATTATTTATTTTTTATTTCTCTACATTTACTTCTTGTGATTCCATGTAATTGCTCGTATATTTTATTTCTTATTTGTTTTATTTTCTTCATTTTGCGTAACTGCGTTATTATTTTAGTTTTTGAAACTACACCTCCTAATATTAGAAATAATGAGTCATTAATAAACTTGGCATATAATGAGTGATGTTCTTAAATTAAAACTTCGTTGTTCAACGAGGTTATAGATTTATTATGTTTCCTAATCTTAAGTTGTGTTGGAACTTATTTTTATAATGTTGGAATTTGACATATGTTACACTATTATTATTATTATTTATTTTTTATTTTTTTATTTTGGGGGGGGGGAGAGATTTTGAAATTGTGTTATATTTTGTTATTTCATGTTTTAGTTAGAATTGATAGATTAGTTTTGTCAAACATTTGAATAATGTTATGATATTATATTTATAAATATTAATTTATTTTATCAAACATGCATTACATGATGTTCTTACAAAATGTGTGTTTTTAGTTTTTATAATTAATTAAACTAAATATTATTAATTTGCAATATATATGTTAATTTTTTTATAATATTAGTTATAAATATATAATTACTAATTAATATATATTTAAGAAAAAATATGCATCTTAAATACAAAATCTAATATTATTTATAGGCATATATTTATTATATTAACTTTTAAGCTTTAATAATTACTTCATTTAAAATTTAATCTAACAGGGTAATTATACTTGTGCAACCAAACATTGCGCTAATTACACTGTAATTACGCTAGGACAAACAAACAAGTCATCGTAATTACTATATTGTGTAATTACAATGCTGTGTAATTACTACCCCAGTAATTACACCAATTCCAATTACTAGTGGCTTTCCAAACATTGGTGAGTAGGGATTTTGGTGTAATTGAGATGGAGTAATTATACTCTCCAATGCTCAAGGGGATAAAGAATTAGGTGTAATTACAAGGTAACCTTTCAAATTATTTCTTTTTTGTTTCTTCAAATATATTTTTCATTAAAAAAACATTTTCATTTCTTTCCCACTCAAACATCTTTGAGTACTCCTTCCACATTCTCAACGTTAGCACCAGCAACTTTCGCGCACGTGCGCATATATATATATATATATATATATATATATATATATATATACACACACAATTGCATCAAGTATTTCCTTCTTATATATTTATATTCTTAAAAGTTTTTTTCTATGTTATTTTAAGGAAGCTATTTAAAATTTGTTTTGGATACACATGCAAACAAAAAGAAAAGGGCTTTATGTATGTTGTACATTTTTAAATATGTCACGTTGTGTGATTTATTTTGTAGAATATGACTTAATCTTATTTTCCTTTTTTGAAATCTATAAATCATATACAACTAAAATTAATATTGCATATTTGTTTAATTCATCTCAAAAGGCCAGAATATATGTTGAGTTTCACAAGTGATGGCAAATAAGCAAACCACTATAGAATATGCATTCGATGAGGCAAAATCATGGCGTCTCCCGTGAACCATCATGTGATGAAAAATTTAGTATTTTACTAGTTTTATTTTTGTAAATATTAATATAACCTTTATTATAAAAAATACTTTCTAAGCTCATATTTAACTTTTATATTCACATGAGTTGGTAGCAATATTGCTTAATTGGAAGATACCAATTAGTTTTTTAGGATACTTATTAATTTATAATTATTAAATTGGAAGATACCAATTATTGTTTTAGGATACTTATTAATTTTTATATATATATATATTTATCACGTTGTAAAATATCTTTATATATTAATTTTAAAAATTACTTAACTAAGTAATTACACCAATCAAACATGACAATGAGAATTACATGATGATGGTAGTTACGTTTTGGCACACAAACATGTTAGTGTAGTTACCATAATGTGTAATTAAACTACCAAATAATTACACATGGTTTTACAAACGGATTCTTAATATTTTCCAATTACAAATGGAGTAGCAGTTATTGACCACGAATATCCAATGATATTTTGCCACGTGCATCTGTATAGGACCTCCTTTTGCTGATGTGAGTTAGGAACTTTTGACCTTCGTGTGATGGGAAATGGTTGGGATTTCTCTCCTTTTTTATGACGTTTTCTTAAAATATATATATATTTATTATTATTATTATTATTTATTTTATTTTTTTTGTTCAGGTCTTGAATTTGATCTTTGAAGATAAATAATATCTCGGTAAATAGTGTTTTATTCTTTTTTACTTGACTTAGCTTAGGTCAATTTGATTAAAATTGGGTTTGATTTTTGGGAAAAGGCATAAAAACCTTTTGGAACTTGTACAGTAATTTTAGTTATACACTTATTCTTTCCGAGAGTCCTATGTCCCCTCTAAACTTCATTCTATGTTAAAATGAAATTATTTACCCCTTAAGAGCTAATTTGGGAGAGTGAGAAGCAAACAAATATAGCTTTTCTAACTTTTTCTTTTTATTGTTTCTTTTCTTTTCCTAAAAAATATTTTTGAGAGAGTGAGATTTTTTTTTTTCCTAAAACATATATAATTATTTTTACGCAAGCATATACAGAATATTAATATATCCCTTCAGATTCCATGAGTTACTAATTTTTATTCCACATAACTTCTAAATTATTGAGAAAAGTATGTTAAGATCTCTTGATTTCTTAATTTGAAATTATTGAGAAAAATATTAATTTCTAAAATTCTATTACTCCGTATAACATAGCCTTGAGGAAGGATCCTACTAATTTGAATTTTCAAAAAGAGAATGAAAAAAGGAAAGAAATTGAAAAGGCAAAGGAAAGGAATTAGAAGAAAAAATAGAGAGATAATAAGGGAGAAGGCATGGCTTCTAGTCTATAGGCGGAAACAGTAGAGTAGGAAGAATAGGATAAGAAAAAGAAAAGGAAAAGAAAAAAGCAAATAATAAGAAAAAAATAAACATATTGAATATACACGTGTCAGCATCGTGTCAGTGTGTGCGCATCACCACATTAGCACATAATTGGGTGTAACTTTTCAAAGATATATATATTCCACTTTAATATAGTTCGAGGAGGTTATAGGACCCTGAACAAGTTCAAGGGGAGTTTTTATGCCTTCTCCCTTGATTTTCGAATGTCAAATGCTTAAAACACGCTGAATAGCTCTCCAAAATGCAATGCTCAACTCAGTCTGCATCCCCAACTCACGTTGAACAGCTCTCCAAAAGTGCGATGTAAACCGAGTGTCCCAATCTGAGATGATAGAAACTGACACACCATGCAAGCGGACAATCTCTCTGATATAGATCTAAGCCAACTTCTCTGAAGTTAAAGAAATCATGACCAGAATGAAATGCGCGGACTTGGTTAGTCTATCCACAATGACCTAAACAATGTCAGATCTCCTCAAAGCCCGTGGCAGTCCTACCAAAAAGTCCATAGTAATGCGCTCCTACTTTCACTCCGGTATATCTAACCTCTGAAGTAAGCCACATGCTTTCTGATGCTCATACTTGAGATGCTGACAATTCAAACAGCCTTGAAACATGCCCAACAATATTTTTCTTCATCCTTAGCAACAAAAATTCTGCTTCAAGTCATGATACATCTTCGTAGCATCTGGATGAATAAAATACCGTGAACATCGTGCTCAATGATCAGTGTAAACCTCACAAGATACGTCATACAAGTAGTGCCTCCAAATATTGAGCACGTGAACGATCGCCGCCAACTCCAAATCAATCACCAGATAGTTCTTATCGTGGGTTTCAACTAACGCGATGCATAGGCAATCACCCTACCGCCCTGCATCAACACACACCCAAGGCCAACACGCAAAGCATCATAATAGATATTATACAAGCTCGATCCTAAGGGCAACACCAAAACTTGAGTTGTAGTTAAAGCAGCCTTGAGCTTGTGAAAGCTCTCCTCGCACTCGTTAGACCATCTGAATGGAGTTCCCTTCTGAGTTAACTTGGTCAATAAAGCTGCAATAGATGAAAACCCTTCCACAAAACGACGATAGTAACCAACCAAGTCCAAGAAACTCTGGATCTCTATAGGGGTAGAAGGTTTGGGCCAACTCTCAACTTCCTCAATCTTCTTTGGATCCACCTTAATCCATCACTAGATACCACGTAGACCAAGAATGCCACAGAATCCAACCAAAACTCACACTTTGAGAACTTGGCATATAACGTCTTCTACCTCAAAATCTGAAGCACAATCCTCAAATGTTGCTCGTTCTCCTCAGCACTACGGGAATATACCAAGATATCATCTATGAATACAATGAAAAATAAATCCAAATAAAGCTTGAACACACTCTTCATCAAATACATAAAAGTTGTTGGGACATGAGCGTAACACCCGAAAAAGTTTGAAGTGTTTTAAGGCTATTAAGAAGATTCACGTGTGCTAATTCTATTAATTCGGGTGTGAAAAAGGACTAATAATATGAAAAATATTGATCATGGTAATATGTGTGCAATCTATATTAATAATGGTTATGACCTAAGAGAAGCCCTAAGGCTAAGTCAAGTTGGAAACTATATGATGGACTAAAGTTTCAAATGAGTTTGCAGAAGACCTAAATTCAAACGAGCACAACCCTAAATATATGAAGATTTATATAGTGTAAGGCCAATAGAATTAAAGGTCTACGAGTCTAGTTTTCAGTGCTTCAAACGGTTTGTCATTTGGATATTCCTAAAAGAAGTTATGGTCTTTTTACTAAAGGGTATCACATTAGCCACGTAGCTACGCGAGCTATGCATAGCTACACTGCTTGGTGTGTAGCTAATTCCAGCAAGCTTGTCAAAGGAAGGGTAGCTGAAGAGGAAGTTAGTGTATTTACGTTGGAGGTGTACGTAGCTACACATGCCATCAAAATTATAAAAGTGGTTATTTCGGGGATAGAGAAAGAGATGAAATTTTGGACAAGGGTTTGGGTTCTAGAGAGAAGGAGGAACTCTCCCACCATGAATACACTTCAAGGTAAGTTTATTTGGTATAAGAATGATTATATAACATTATTTGATATAACACTAACATTTTTATGGATCAAAATCCATAGAAAATAGGTTGAATATTCAAGAACACCAAAAAAGAGAAAAGTGAGATTCTTCTACTAAGAGGTAATCCTTTACTTGAGCTTCACATTTATGATATATTGGAGTATGGGTAGCATGTTTATGAAGTTTATTTGAAGTTATAATGGAGTATTATATAAACCCCAAGAGTGGGTCTTGAAAATAATATTTTGAATAAAGAATAAGGTGAATAGTGGTGGGTTGATATAATTGTTAATGGTTTTCTTTAATTATGGCAATAAACCTGATAACCTAATTGATGGACGAATTGAAGCGGGAATCGTAATTTGGCTAAGAGTAACACTAGTTTATGAATTGGATGTTCTTGAACCTAGAGTTTGTTGGAGAAGATAACGAATAGTGACTTGGTGATGTTGAGTAAGTAATATAGTATCGTTAATGACTCCAAACGAGTATTTAATGATAAGAATGAAATTGAATAGGCTAATGGGTGAACCTATTGGATAATCTGGGATGGTTGAAGGCTTGTTGCCGAATTGTGAAGCCTAAATGGATATTTATGAATCTTTTCGTATTTGTTTTGATGTAGTTGGGATATCTAATGGTAGATATTGAATTGTGGACGATATTTGGGCATTTTAATCAATTGGAGCATTGTAGTATTTTTGGAGCTTGAAGGTTGAGGTAAGTTGATTATGACTTACTCTTCTTGAAGGATTCTTCCTAAAAGCATGATTTGTTTGTCACGCCCCCAACCTCGGGGAGCGCGACCGACGCTCAACCGAGTGGACCCGATCGAGCAAGCCTGTTAGACACTTTCTACCCGACGCACTTATGATCATAAGAAGGCATGTTTTCACTGATTAAACTGTAGGGAGATCATATATATACACACATCTCTAAGTCATTTCATTTTGTTACATCATTGTTAAGTTTCAAAATACATACATCCTTATGGCTAAGTGGAACAAGAGTCTAAAACACAACATGATCCGTTGACCTTTCTAACACCCATATACAACCCACATAGTATCTACGAAGCCTCTACAGATACAAAAGAGAGTAAAGATGGTGCCGATAATAAGGCCTCGACTATACCTCAAAAAGTGACCACAATTTATACATAAGGTATAATACATGACCCCGGAACGAAATGGGAGCTATCTGTGATCAACACTGTCTGCTATCGAACCACCTGCATCCATTTAAAGATGCAGCGCCCCCGACAAAAGGGACGTTAGTACTGTCGAATAGTAATAGTATGTAAAACTAAACACCATCTAAATAGAATGAATAATGATACAAGGGGGGGATGGGGCAGTCAAGAATTCAATAAGAGCTTCAAATAATACTAAAACATCAAGTTAGTTTCCATGTTATTAGGTTGCATGATCTTTAGTGCCGATATTCTACAATTCACAATACCACTATATTCTTACACGGAGTACGATCATGACCCGATCGGCTAGGTCGTCTCATTTGAGACATCAACCATAACCACAATTTCAATTATCATTTTTATCAGAGTCACCACCATGTGTGCGGCATGGCGTCCGATCACGACCCGATCGGCTAGGTCGTCTCATTTGAGACATCAACCATAACCACAATTTCAATTATCATTTTTATCAGAGTCACCACCATGTGTGCGGCATGGCGTCCGATCACGACCCGATCGGCTAGGTCGTCTCATTTGAGACATCAACCATAACCACAATTTCAATTATCATTTTTATCAGAGTCACCACCATGTGTGCGGCATGGCGTCCGATCACGACCCGATCGGCTAGGTCGTCTCATTTGAGACATCAACCATAACCACAATTTCAATTATCATTTTTATCAGAGTCACCACCATGTGTGCGGCATGGCGTCCGATCACGACCCGATCGGCTAGGCCGTCTCATCCAAGACATTACCTTTTTCAGTCAATCATCTCACATCATTCTTCTTTCATATCCTTTCAATTTATTGGCACTAGTGGCCACAATTATAAAGTCATTTTTGGCACTTGGCCATATTTCATAATTCCAGTTCCCTTTTTCACATTCAAATATCATTATCATTATCAACAATAATAGGGCTTCCCATTCAAGACATTAACTTCACATTATGGGCAATTTGGGAAATCTTGGGCACATAGAGGCTTTTCATACAATTTGGAATAACAATCTTTATTTCGATCTTGACAAGAAGTCTTGACATTTCTAACACATATTCCACATTTTGAACACATCCTCAAATGGCAAGATGACATTATAAAGCATTTAGAATAAATATTGAACATACATCCTTCAACACAATCACATTAGGAATAGCCAATTCAATAATGATCAAGGGCTTACTCCAATTACATGAACATCGTGGGATTCAATTCTAAGAAGGAAGGGGTTTAGCCAACATACCTCAATTAAGCTTCTCAAACTCTAAAATGATCCGAAATTCTTAGCAACTTCAATCTATTTTAGAAATATAACAAGTTGAATCAACATTAGGAAAACGATCATGATTCTAGCTTACTTGAGCATATTATCAAACACTAGATGAGCATCAATGTTTTAAGGCCCTTTGTGGATGATTCCATCATGCCCCAACCCATTATCTACCATTTTTAGCTCGCAACCTTCCCACATACTTCAAGAATACATGTATGCAAGACAAGAACCCTCACACCTAATAATTGTCTCCCTAATTACCCCATTTTTGTAAATTTTCGAAATTAAGAGCTGAGGCATAGATTCTTACCTCTTGGGATGAAGACTTAGGGTGATTATCTTGCTAATCATCAAAGGTTTAAGTATGAATTGAAGAGAAATTTTTGATGAAGATCACATTCTCCCTCTAGGACTCTCTCTCTCTCACTCTAAAGGTATCAAAAATAAACTCAAAATGGTCTATGGGATGTGTTTTAATGGAATAGGGTCGGATTTAAAAACCCCAAAAATGAAGCTGCGAAACAGGTTCTGCGGTCGCATATACGACCGCATAATGATTATGCGGTTCATGAAATGACCGCGAAATTTGGATGCCAAAACTAGAAAGGAACTAACCAGGTCCGCGAAATAGTGATACTATGCAGCCCGCATACCTGTTCTAAGTTTGTTGATTTTGAAGTGTGATGTGATTTTATATAAAAAACTTATTTTTAAAACTTATTTGCAAGATGACACTTAAGAAAAATGTTATAAGTTTTATTAAAACTTATGTGTTGATAAGAGTATAAACTATTTGAGTACTAAAGATACGTTTTCATGAAAAAGTATGTGTTTTGAAATTTGATCAATGGAGTAGCACTTGTTGTATCTTTTAAAGATTGATGTTAAAGTGCTAAAGGCATTAAAATGAAAAAGGTTATTCATTTGATTTTCCTCAAATGGTTTGGATTGGCTATGAAAATCATGATTTTAAAAAAATAGATCCTTTGAGGCTATTTGGATATGAATCTATTTTTTATATTCAAATGTTTTGGGAGTTACTAGTGGAGACCATCGCGATTGGTTCGAACATTGAGTTCATTACCATGGAGCTACACGTGCCAGTGTAGGGATTTATTTCAAGGTTAAGCCGAGGTTTGTGGGATAAAGTCCCCCATTGGAGGGTAAATGATCATTACTTAAAGTAATGAGGTTAGTTGCCGATAAGGCCATACAAGTATCTACAAGCCTCTAAGAGTACATAAATGCCATAAATGTTGGGATAGGGCCCCTCCATACCAATCAATACATATCTAAATCATACTGGCCACATAGGCAACTCCGGAGCAAGTAGAGTGCACAAACACCTTTTGCTGAGCTGATAGCCTACTAGGAGAACTCTCAACCTATATATCGGGACTTGCGGACATGAAACGCAGTGTTCCCAGGCAAAAGGGACGTCAGTACAAATAAAGGACCGAGTATGTAAGGCATGAAAGTAGTATATAAAAGATATAAAAGAAATATGGAGTAAAGAACTCAACCTGTAATTCTGAATAACTTTGTGAATCATGAAACATTTATAATATCATGCATGTGCGTATAAATGTCATACCATGCATAGGTATATGCGTACATAATATCATCAAGCCTCTAAGGGCATCCCATCATATCATCTCAGCTATTGTGGGTGAAATCATCAACGTACACTAGCTGATTAGGTGGTGGTGCGTATATAACGCCATAACCTTTACCCATATCCCATATACATATAATATATGCGTATATAACGCCATCTGTTCATGGTCAATGTACATGTATAAATGAAGCAATGGGTGAGAAGTAAGTCCATAAGATCTCTCGGAAGGTCATAAAATCATTATGCCTTCGATTAATATCATGAAGTAAACTTTATGAACTTACGTAATTTCTAAGACCCATGAACAGATGATAGAATAATATGACACACGGGGAATCAAGAACATAGGAACCCCTAGTACTTTTAAGAACAGAATCATTTATGAAAGTTGTGTGCTTGCTCGTTTTGTTATATCATATGGATCATGCCAAAAGGAAAGAAGGGATAGCCTTAACATACCTCAAGTTATCAATGCAACTCAACAACAGGCTTACAATAACTATCTCGCCAACCCTATAACAAAGAAATACATGTACAACTTAGATGGCGCTACTATATAACGTATCTCAAACGATAACTCGATTCTAAAATAAAACGGGCAGCATTTCCCCTGATTTTACTGCTCCCTCAAGCCTACTATAGGCGAGATATAAACACAATATAATCAAAAACTCAAAAACAACCCAACTACAATTCGGGACCTTCAATATAACAAAAACCCCAAATATGCCATGACACACCCAATCAACAAGTTATCAATTAGCCTGAAATTGTAATGGCGAGCGACCAACCTACTACCCTACTCATGTGGCTTTTCTCCATGACCTTCATCCTTCCAAACTCCATAAATCAGCAGAACAATAGGCTAACACGAGTGGACTACAAAATAATCCACTAAAAGTGAAATAAATCGAACTCACGACTTCCGATCAAAGTCCCGTGAGTTCTAACTATTAGAAAACGAATTTATCAACCTTCCTTGATGTATGAAAGCTAAAATACAAAAATTAGACATTTTCTAACTATGAAGTAACTTCCAAAACTCAAACTACAAAGAAAAGGAAAGGCGATATAGCGATACTTTTGTCGAAGGGATCGTTCTAATGTTATCGCTTCTTGATTTCGTACCCGGGATGTTAATATTCTTTGAAACCTAGAAGTGAGCTTAAGGATATGTGTTATGGGTGTTCTATGGTTGTGTTCTGTGGAAAAATGAAGATAAATACGACCCAAGACCTTAATATATCAACTTTTGAAAAGTCAAAGAGGTGCTAGCTTGGCACCCTATCATTGGCCCTTCTTCCGACGCTTATATCTTTTTATCTGGATATTGTATAAACAAACGGTTAAAAGCATTGGAAACTACATTCCAGGACCCTCAATTGGTATATAATATGTCCCAAAAAGATGTCATATAACACACGAAATGTATTGCTCAAAAATCTTCAGTGACACATCTACTTGTCACCTATGCAGTCTGCGTAGTCTCGCAAAACTGAAAATTTCTCTCTAATCCAATGTTGTATCAACAAACGGTTTAATGCGTTAGGAAACAGATTCGTAGATCTTCAATTTGATATGTGGATCTTCCTGTAATTCCAAGTATATTGGGAGAAAAGCTCCGCTACATTTGAACTAATGTTCAGCACATTTATGAATGTAACTTGTCATGACCTTTGCCAACTTTTGTTCAACAACTCGCTTGACTTAAAAACGTAACATACGATAATCATAAGACTAAAAAAATGCATAACATAACCTCCTTATCAAGTTAATCACCCTATTCGTATCCCTAGATTACATGTTATAATATTCCCAACTTGTCGACTTTCGACGAAACTTATTTTCTTCAGTTTGCTTAGCTTCTAAGGCTTTCAACCCTCTTGGTACTTGTTATCTATGATCTTAAAGATTTGTATTCTCCAAGGTAACATCATTTACTTACCATATGTACTTTCAAAAATGATCTCATTTCTGAGCTTATATCAATTGTCTTACAACGTACTCTTATGTACGAAAACATGAGGTGTAACATCATTCCCCCCTTGGGAACATTCGTCCTCGAATGTTGACTGATGTTCTTATCAATCTCATAACCTATTGCTCTTGTAAATACTTTAATATTGTCCTTGCCATCTAGGCAATTGTTTTGTGAATAAATTAAAAGACCAGGGCATTCCCTCCTTTAGGCCTCTTTCTCACACCACGACTTGTGATTAGAATTCTTCCAATCTCTTAACTGTTGCTACCTTCTGTCATGCAGCCTGTATGACTTTGTCCTTGTATGTACGCCTATGCGACTCTTCTCTCCCTTTTCATCCACCTTTTAGCCAATCTCTAGGCCTCACTTTGTGAACATATACAGAACTATGACAAACTACCCTTCTAGGAATCTATAGTTATATTGAAATTCTTCACTCGGTACTTTGTCAAACTTACGACTATTGCTATATCTTGTTTCATAGCCTCGATTATCTATGTGTATGGTTTTACTACAACTAGGTAGGTCATACTATATCATAACTCTTACTTCGGTTATCGAGGTCTGCTACCCAACTCTAGGCTACTCTCTCGTTGCTTATCTAGATGTATAAATCTAAGTCCTTTAGTGCTTCTTCATTACTTTTCATCTTAAGAATGACGGCCTAATCTCATCTCATACTTTTTACTTTTATCCATCTATTGGTGATTCACCTCAACAGTGATCTATATTCTACCACTGATAACTTGAAATCTCTTATGCAATACATTACCACTAGGGTTCACGTTGCATCGGGGAACATTTGAAGTGATTTGCCTGATCCACATAGGGAAAATACTATACTTTAATAACCGTATTTCATGGAATCCCAACGTGATTCATCTTATGGGGATATTCTAATCCCATGCAATTCATAAAATCCCTTTTAATTAAATCATTACTCAATCAAAGGCCCAGATGTCATCCTCTTATCAATCACAATTACACCCTTATTTTACTACCATGGCAACATTTCATCTCTTCTAAATGCACTTAGTCTTAGACTCCTCTGAGTTAATTCAAGTTATACTGAGCTTTCTTTAACTTACGAAAACCATCAGCTCTCTTGTTTTGATGGGCTTAATCCCGAGGCCTTACCTATTCTTGTCACATTCTCACTCCTCTTTACTTATCCTTACTCCTATCTACCTAAACCCTTGTCGCTCTACGATACTTTAGCTTGCGACCTACACATATCTATTCATACTACTCGCAATCTTCATTTAAATTGCTAGCACCATAGATTTCCTTTTGTGCCTTCTCAGTTGTCTTTAAACATAAGCAATTACTTTTCATGGTCGTTCTTCCACTTGTTGAATGAATACATGGATTATCTCATTGCCCACAAATACTGGAATTTCCTGTAACTCATATGATCTCAAATATCAGCGTTTTATTTTTTTTCTCTTCCCGTTCATTAGCCATGATAGGTGCCACTTTCTTATGGAGTGCATACAATATTGTAGTGAGTCTGTTGTTAAAAAATCATTTTTTTTCTTTATGTCACTATGCTTAAGTTGAAGCCTTCTTCCTTATTTCCTCAGCTAGTCTTTCTTTGTAGACTTAGGGGGGACCCTTTGACTCATGTAAATCTGCAAGCTTATTACATCGTATACTCGAAAGAATTTTTGATATTCTTACTCGCCTATAATTATCCTTAGTTACTTACCTATGCGCCCTTGTGCTTGTAGGGTTGTTTCTGAACTGCAATTTTTGACTGTCTTCTCAGTGGCACCGTCTTTTATTTTCGTAACACTTATACGGTACCTTTAACAACCCCAAATGCTATCTGAATATTTCTCAAGGATCACGATGTCATCATATTTGCGAGACTGAATTCCCTATGTTAGGTTTCACTATATTTATCTTGCACAATATGCTGATTTGTCTGTATCCTCTTGTCTAGCCATAACTAGACTCTTCGTGAATCAACGACTAACTATTCGTTAGTCTATTCTCATATCTATATTCTGCGTAATCTCTCTTGGGTTATATCCTTTGTCTTAACTTACCCCGCACACTGGCTCCTTATGTATCAAGTGTTCATTTGCACTTATTTATCAATAACATCTAGTGATGGAATCCTTACTGCCTCTCCCCGTCGTCATGCTTACATAATGTTCTGGAGTCGTATCATATCCGTAGGATATGAATAAATGCAATCTCATTCCTTTCACCTTTCTACCACATTCTTCCTTTACTATTCCATAGTTACCTGAACCACATAACTCCGACTTAATACCATATCACACCATCTTTCCCCTTTAGGGGAGTACTAACATTTAATTCTATGAATATTTACCTATAAATGTTTTACCTCTTCATTTTTGGCGACTTTTCGCATTTCCACGGACTTTTACTTGCCTTGCGGTAACCTTTCTATACCATGGATAAATAAAATTTCTTACGCACGAAGGTGACACCTAGTGTAACTGGCACACTTAGCCCCTTAAGCTTAACTCTGCTCACAGTTCTTGCTTTTGGGAAGCGTCTTCCTGAATGACCTTTAAAGGTTATTCTTTTGTTGTCCATTCTATTATCGTCGGAACGCGATCTCTGAAATTCTCACGATGTTGACTATTATAAAATCCTTCAGTCCCTAATGTTCAGTTTATCTTATTCACTAGCCCATACTAATTTCTATTACTCCAGGGGTCTAACTTTTCCTTCTGGTAATCACGTACGAGTCACTAACTCATTTCTCGAAATGGGGACATGATTTTATGGCTTATACTCTTTTATTGTCTCAAGGCCCATAACCTCTTGTCTTTTCCTTCACTTGACTATAGAGATTGTAGTCCTGTCATACTTTGATTTACCGTTATCATCTATTTATCACATCTTACTCATAATGCTTCATTTACTTTCTTCTTATTCTCCTGCTAATATTTCTGTCTATCACCTTATTATGAAAACTTCAAAAACATATTCTTTCACTTTTAGCCCCCCTAGATTAACCTCACTGGCTCTTCGGGTCTCCAGACACTCTCTCTTTACTAGGGACGGGAGCCATACAAAGGTAAATATTATCCCTTTTAGGATTCCAATGCCAATCTTCTAAAATATTTGAACATTTTAGTATTCATATTTGATTGTAGTATTCTAGAGTGTACCATCTAGGTGTCTCACAAGGAGAACTATTACCACGTTTGCAATATCCTTCGTAAATGTGAGCTAATGATAACAATCCATCCATAATTGTGGGTTATTCTAACCCCAGCTGGACGTTGATATCCCATCCTTCTCTTAAATTATACATGTTAGCTCCCACAGGGCATAACTGAAATGGGTGTTGTCAAGTAAATATATCTTTGTTATTGTTGAAAGTAACTCAGAATGCTTATATTTCTCCGCATGAATTGTAAATACAGATAATCTTCACTAACTGGGTACCTCGTATCCTTCTTTACCTAGCTTCTTTTACTTGTTGAAACTTGTATCTACCTTCTGATTCTCTCGTTGCTTTTTACCATAGGGGTGGATAGATATTCATGCCTTAGGGCTCCTTATCAAGAAGCTTATATGTCGTAATACACACATAATCTACTGAAGACCTTACATTTACTCATCATAAGCACGATGCAAAATCGAGTTCCTCTAACTCAACTCTTCCACAGCCATATTCAATCTCTTACCAACTGCCTTTCTGGATGTAGATGTCGTTGTATAACGAATAAAATAGAATTTAGGAGTTTGAATTTCTTACAACTGAGCTCTACCACACGATTTGAGAGTAAGAAGAAAGAGTGATAGTCCTAAATTCCCTGTAGCCTCCTGCTTATAAGTGTGGTGCACAACACACCCATAAATAAGACCCTACTAGACACGAGTTGTAGACTCCCTAGGACAGAATTACTCTGATATCACTTTTGTCATGACCCAAACCGCAGGTCCGCGACGGGCACCCGGTGCCTTACACAACCGAGTATCAACGTAACATATCTTTCTTATTATACCGCCATGGGTAAGTGGGCTAGAAGGGCCATCATTAGATAATGGAAATAAAGCATAAGGGAATACTAGACATAAAACGACCCAACATGATATAGAAACTTATACATGTGACATACATATAAGGCCGACATAATCATTTGTATACTTAAAACATAGGCCGATAAGGCTATACAAGTATCCATATACATGACATTTGTCTACAAGCCTCTAAGAGTACATAAATGTCATAAAAGTCGGGACAGGGCCCTGCCATACCAGTCAATATATATCCAAATCATACTGACCAAATAGGCAACTCCGGAGCAAGTGGAGAGCACAAATACCTTCCGCTAAGCTGATAGCCTACTAAGAGATCTCTCAACCTGTATATCGAGACCTGCGGGCATGAAACACAGCGTCGCCAGGCAAAAGGGACGTCAGTACAAATAAAGTACCAAGTATATAAGGCATGAAAGTAGTATATAAAAGACATGAAAGAAACATGGAGTAAAGAAGTCAATATGTAATTCTGAATAGCTTTGTGAATCAGCCACTGTGGGTGAAATCATCAACGTACACTGGCTGATCAGGTGCTGGTACGTATATAACGCCATAACCTTTACCCATATCCCATATACATATAATATACACGTATATAACGCCATCTGGTCATGGGTCAATGTACATGTATAAATGAATGCAATGGATGAGAAGTAAGTCCATAAGATCTCTCGGAAGGTCATAAAATCATTATGCCTTCGATTAATATCATAAAGTAAACTTTATGAACTTACGTAATTTCTGCCATGAACAAAAGAAGTACTTTTAAGAATAGAATCATTTATGAAAGTTGTATGCTTGCTCGTTTCGTTGTATCATATGGATCATGCCAAAAGAAAAGAAGGGATAGCCTTAACATACCTCAAGTCATCAATGCAACTCAACAACAAGCTTACGACAACTAGCTCGCCAACCTTATAACTAAGAAATACATGTACAACTTAGATGGCGCTTGTATATAATGTATCTCAAACGATAACTCGATTCTAAAATAAAACGGGCAATATTTCCCCTGATTTTACTTCTCCCTCAAGCCTACTATAGGCGAGATACAAACACAATACAATGAAAAACTCAAAAACAACCCAACTACAATTCGGGACCTTCAATACAACAAAAACCCCAAATACGCCATAACACACCCAATCAACAAGTTATCAATTATCCTGAAATTGCAACGACGAACGACCAGCCTACTACCCTACCACATGTGGCTTTTCTCCACGCCCTTCATCCTTCCAAACTCCATAAATCAGCAGCACAATAGGCCAACACGAGTGGACTATCAAATAATCCACTAAAAGTGAAATAAATCGAACTAACGGCTTCCGATCATCGTCCCGTGAGTTCTAACTATTAAGAAATGAATTTATCCACCTTCCCTGATATATAAAAGCTTAAATACAGAAAGTAGCCGTTATCACTTCCTGATTTCATACCCGAGATGTTAATCTTCTTTAAAACCCTAGAAGAGAGCTTAAGTATATGTTTATGGGTGTTCTATGGTCGTGTTATATGGTAAAATGAAGACAAAAACTAAGAGCTTAATATCTCAACTTTTGAAAATTCAAAGAGGTGCTAGCTTGGCACCCTATCATTGGCCCTTCTTCCAACGCTTATATCATTTTATTTGGATGTCGTATAAAGGAATAGTTAAAAGCGTTGGAAAAAACATTACAAGAACTTCCATTTGGTATATAATATGTCCCAAAAATACGTCATATAACACACGAAATGTATTGCTCAAAAATATTCAATGACACACCTACTTGCCACCTATGCAGTCTGCGTAGTCTTGCAAAATTGAAAATATCTCTCTAATCCAATGTCATATCAACAAACGGTTTAATGTGTTAGGAAATAGATTCGTAGATCTTCAATTTGATATATGGATCATCCCATAATTCCAAGTATACTGGGAGAAAAGCTCCGCTACATTTGACCTAATTTTTAGTACATTTATGAATGTAACTTGTGATGACCTTTGCCAACTTTTGTTCCACAACTCGCTTGACTTAAAAATGTAACACACGACTATCATAAGCCTAAAATAACTCATAATATAACCTCCTTATCAAGTCAATCACCCTATTGTTATACTAAGAGTACATGTTATAATATTCCCAACTTGTCGACTTTCGACGAAACTTATTTTCTTCAGTTTGCTTAGCTTCTAAGTCTTTCAACCTTCTTGGCACTTGTTATCTATGATCTTAAAGATTTGTAACCTCCAAGGTAATATGATTAACTTACCATATGTACTTTCAAAAATTATCTCATTTTAGACCTTACAACAATTGTCTTGCAACGTACTCTTATGTACGAAAACATGGGGTGTAACATGTTTATTATGTCGGTGTCAGTATAGTACTCTCGGTGAAAGATAAAGAAGACTTTCTTATGTTTAGGCCTAAGGAGCCTAAAGTGATTTCCATGACTTAGTGAAATTGAAATGGTTTTGTATGATTTTATTAAAAATCTTGGATTGATATAAATGTTCTAAGAATTTATATTATGGTTTATACCTTGTCTTTTCATTTGAAATGATAAAGAGCTTGATTTATATAATTGTTTATCACTTTATATCAAATATTGGTTGCATAGTTTTTGTAAAATCTAATCCTAGGAACTTGAGTTTGAGAGAGTCTATGACACTTATTGAGTATCCTAGTGGTGTACTCAGCCCTCAGGGCCCCCTCTTCAGGGCTCCGATTACTTTACGTGTTTCAAGATGAGGGGTATGATACATGGCATGCAGACATGGCAAGGATGATTCGCTTCCCAAAGTATATAATGAGGCACCACTTCTATTTCGTGGTAGCTATCATGTTGTCTTTTTATTTTATGTTAGTAGGGCATTAGCCCAAATATTGAGTTCTATTCTTGGTATAGAGGCTCCATATAGTTTTGATGATTGGTAGTAACAGGATGGTATACAACATATACAAAAAGATATTTGTTACATTTGATCATTATAATGAAAGTTGTCATGTGTGATTTTGAATTGGAAAAATATTTTATCATTTAACTTGAAAAAATATATATGATTTTCAAAGAGCTTCCGCAATTAAATTGATTTTCATGCATAAGTTTTGGGTACATCATATGGTTTGGTTCTCTCGGGTAGGGTAGTGTGCCAGGTGCCGGTCACGTGGTTTTGGGTCGTGACAAACTTGGTATCAGAGCACAAGGTTCTACGTCGAGTCCTAGGAAGTCTATGGAGCCGTGTCAAGTAGAGCCCCTCTTATCGGTGTATTGCCGGTCACACTTATATCAGAGAAGGTACAAGGATATTTAGGGAGTTTCACTTTCTTCTTACTCTAGATTGTGCGTTGTGCCTGAAGTGAGAGACACGATTCTCTGTCGTATTGAGTACCTGATGTGGAAGATACAAAAGTGACAATCACAAAGCTCAAGGTTCAAAATATTACATGTACTGCTTGAAAAATAGCTGGGAAGTATCAGACTATCCATGAATGAAATGATAGATGAAGGCCAAGAACATATAAACAAGATTGATACAATCAAGATGTACAACTGTGGTGAGCAAGAATGATGTCAGTTGGTATTGTCAGAATATAGCTAGATCGTAAAAAGAATTATACTCGAGGATGTGAAGAAGGGAACCTCAAAAAGGTAAGGCCTTAGTCTAGAATTTATATTCTTAGTCAAGATTTTAAGACGATCGGTCACAGTGATGGTCACCACTAATGAGTACAACAAATGTATAAAGAAGAAAACACAATGGTTCCAAGATAAATGAGAAGGTTGTATCTCAAATTATTGTGATGAGATGTCGAGGAATGATAAGAATCGAATTGATAAGAGAATGTGAATTAACCAAGTTCGTAGAAATCACATTATGACTTATAAGAATGAAGACTTATTTGGGATAATGTCAAGAATGACCAAAAACAACTCTAAGAAAAAAAAGGGTGTAAGGAAACCTTCAAGACTTTCAGAAGGTGAACTAGTCTAGAAAGTCCTGGGCATCTAAAACACCGCCCTCGAAGTGTGGAGGAAGCAACTTCTAAAACCTCTCTAATCTCCTTTGCTCATCAGCAGACATGACATGCAAAATATCATGTCTACCTACTACAATAGGCTACTCCAGAGTATGCGTGATAGAGGCCTGAATTCCCCCTCAAGCCCGATATGTGCGGCCACTGGAACCACTTCAACTTGAGTCAAAACATCTATAAAACTGACCATATTGGCCAAGGCCTTTTGGAATACCGGTGCAACAATAAATCCCCCTGGGTGCTGAGTGGGAACTAGGGCCTCAATAAGATCATCATCAAACTAGTATTTTGCCTAATCTGCAGGTGGATCCACTAATACTGCCCTAGTATGCTCCTGGGCTCTAGCGGGTGCTCTGCCCTTAGCAGCCACTGTGCAACCCCTAGTTAAAGCTTTGGCTCTGCCTCAGACCCTACCCCTCACCGCAACAGCTTGAGGTACTGCCTCTCCATCGCCTGTTGCTACTGAAGTGGGCGTTCTCTCCATCCGTGAGAGAGTAGAAGAGAGGATTTAGGCTTCAACAATAATCAAGGCACGTCAATGAATCAAGAAAAGGAAAGTTTCCTAAAGCCCTATAACTTCTCGTAGATAGATAGTGACGTCTCTATATCGATACACAAGACTCTACTAAGCTTGCTCGTGACTTGTGAGACCCTTAGAAATTAGAGCTCTAATACCAACTTGTCACGATCCAAAATCTTATCAAAGGCTGTGGTGGCGCCTAACCCGCGTGCTAGGCAAGCCAACATTCACATCAATAATGGATTTCAATTTTATTAAGTCATTAACTGTTTCATAACTCAAATATCAAAAGTGCATAATTCTCAAACAAGGTCTACATGACCACAACTGTCTCACAAGCTCTCCCGAAACTCGGGTATCACAGCTAGTCACAAGCATCTAATAAGAGTACAAGATCTTAACTGAATATGAGGTCTATTCGGAAATAACAAAATACAAAAACAGATAATAAAAGTAGGGAATGGAGGACTCCATGTGTTGCGGATCAGATCAAGTAAGCAGCTTACCATGAAGTCTCCTAGTAGCACTCCTACTCCACTAGGTGTATGGTACCAAAAGTAGCCTCAGAACCTGCACAAAATCTGCAGAAATATAGTACGAGAACAAACTACGGTACTCAATAAGTCAAGTCTAGCCTCATAGAAGTAGTGGCGAGAGGTCAACAGTTGGACCTACTATCAGCTTAACAATCATAAGAGGCTTAAACAACATATGGAATAAAGCATGACATTATCAGTCAAGTCTACAAGTAGAAGCACAATAAAGCTGGTATGTAAACATAATTTTCAAACAAGAGATAACACACAATTTCATATATCTCAAATATATCACAATAATGATATGAGTAAATTGACAATCATTATAGGATCCACTGCATGAGTCTGATCTACCAATGCATGCTCACAATTTAATACCAATTCTCATCACATAATTTTCACATATCCAACACTAACCGAGTGTTTAAACCAATACCAATTTCAGTATCTTGCACTCACTAGGTCTAAAGTAACATGGGTAATCACCTGACTTCGAAGGGATGGTACCAAATCCAAGTGCCATTGTGGCGTGCAACCTTATCAACTAATAGTAATAATACCGTTGCAGTGTGTAATCCGATCCACATATACAACCGTTGTAGCGTGCAACCCGATCCACACATAATACTGTTGCAGTGTGCAACCCGATCCGTATATAATACCGTTGTGGCGTATAATCTGATCAACACAATATAATTAACAATCAATATCCACTCATAATGTCCTTGGTACCAAAATTCTCATCTTTTTCACAATATTCTACTTTCCAACTCATAAATATATGTATGAGCCAATATAATTTAAAGCACCGGATCATAACAATAAAAATGCGAATAAAAGCACATATGGCTAAAAAATGGCTAATCATGTAAGTAAATTCATCTCAACAATTCAATAAGCAATTTCATCGTTCAAAAGCCTTATCATACTATTTAACATGAATGAAATAAGCTATTTAACCACCAAATCATGAATCAATAAGTCAAGTATGGGAATATGGCTAGACAAAGAATCTCAATATGGAAAAACAATCATTTATGCCCAATTCAACAAGTCATAACCCTAGGCACACTTCTAAGCCACGTTTACAAGTCATCATGTAGTCATAAAATCAATGAAACATAAATAATAAGCTCACTTAATCCAAACAAAGCATAATTGTAAGCTAAATATTTACTTGATATGGTCATAAGCTAGATACACATATACGCTTGTCACCTTGAATATACATGGCTCGTAAATCGGGCAGCAAGTAGCAAATCTTGAGAAATATTTCCTCTTACAAGGATAGATAAGAGACTTACCTCCACCTGGTAGTCTTCAAACTTCCAAAATAGATTTCCACTCAAATCAACCTCCAAACGGGCCGAATCTAGTCAAATACAACTCAATAACATCAAACAAAGCCATAAGAAATAATTCCAAATAGTAAAGCTTTAATCTTTAATCAAATTCTCAAAAGTCAACCATGAGCCCATATGGTCAAAACTCGAGTCAATGGGTTGATCCTAACTACCCATAACCCTACGAGTCCAAATATGTAATTGCAAAATCAAGTCCAAATTAACTCCCAAATCCCCAATTTATATTCTCTAAAATTGTAGACAAAATTTCCCAAACTTTTCAACTTCACCAAACATATCTGAGTCATGCCTAAACATTCCGAACTTTGACCAAACTTTACAAACAAGTTCTAATCAACTAAATGAACCTATCCAAAGTCCCGAAACACCAATCAAATACCGATAATATTAAAGTCAACTCCCAGTCAAACCTACTAGCTCTCCAATTCTTCAAATTGCCAACATTCGGCAAATAGAGCCAAAACCTTCCAGAAACTTCCAAATCCAATTTCGAACATGCGCCGAAACTCTAAAATCACCATACGAACCTATATAAATCATAAAATCATTTATCCGAGGTCGTCTGCTACAAAGTCAAACCTTGCTCAACTTTAACAACTTATAATCGAAAATGGAACTAAATATTCCAATTCACTCTTAAACTTTTTCAAAACCAACCAACCATCTCCGCAAGTCATAAAATAATAAGCAAGCATATGAAAAGCATCAAATAGAAAAATGGGGTACAAATACATAAAATAATCAGTCGGGTAAATAAAATGATAAAGCGTAGGCTTAAAAACACGACATGAGTGACAAAGAACCACTTTTGTATTTATGCCCGGTAGATCTACAACGGAAATCATATTCTTGCTAAGAAGATAGGTGAAAATTTATCGCAAAAGAAAGAAAGATCTATATGGTGTTCATTGACCTAGAGAAAGCTTATGATAGAATGCCATATAATGTTCTTCGATGGGTGATGTAGAAGAAGGAAATTTATATTAAATATATAAATATCATAATGGACATGTATGAAGAAGTCGTCACTAATGTAAAAACAGTAGTAGGAATAGAGAGGAGTTTCCTATAATAGTGAATTTACACGAAGCTTTGATATTGAGGCCCTATTTGTTTGCCCTAGTTATGGATGAGCTAACCAACACAATATAAGATGAGATCCTATAGTGTATATTATTTGCTGATGACATTGTGTTAATTAGCAAAACTAGCAATATTGTCAACCAAAAGCTTGAGATATGGAGAATCACCTTAGAGAGTAAGGACTTTAGGATAAGTTGAGGTAAGACTAAATGGGATTGTTGTTCCAAAATATAAACAATTTAGATATTTAGGTTTGTTGTTTCAGTAGAATGAAAAGATGGGTGAAGATGTTACCCATAGGATTAAAACTAGATGGTTAAAATAGAGAAGTTCTACTAGGGTGTTATTAACAGAAGGATGCATTCCAAAGTAAAAGGTAAGTTCTACAGAACAACTATAAGATAAGCAATATTATATGACAATGAATACTAATCTACTAAGGTCCAACATATCCGTAAGATGAGTATTATAGAGGCGGATACATATATATATATATATATATATATATATATATATATATATGATCATACATAGTTAAAAATAATCACATTAGCCAGAAGGAGCAAGTAGCACGCATTGAGGATAAAATGAGAGGTCATTAAGATAGTTTGGTCATGTCTTGCGTTGTCCTACAGAGGCAATAGTCCGTGGTATAAACTATGGTGAGTGAAGGTATTACAAGGGGACGAGATGAACCTAAAATCACATGGGAAGAAGCTGCCTCAAAAGACCTAAAAATCAGTTGAATCAATGTAGACTTCGCCAAAGATAAGGCACAATGGAAGAAAACAATTCATATAGGTGATACTTACTAGTTAAGATAGGATGTAAAGTTGTTAGAGAACTTTTTAATATTATTATTATTATTATTATTATTATTATTAATAATATATACTTAATTTATTTTCACAACTACTCTTATTTTATTTTGGAAGAACCTTATTTTTAACTAGAAGGCACACTCCCAATATATATGACACTGGAGCCTCAAAGTAAAATTCACAAGATTTAGTATCGTAGACGACGAACTATACCGTCATTTATGCTTGCATGTTGTTTGGCATGTCAAACAAAACGATGCCACTTACGTAATCAAAAATATTCATTTAGAACTGTCATGACCCAAAATCCAACTAGTCGTGATGGCACCTAACCCAACCCGCTAGGTAAGCCAATTAGCAACAATCCAATAAAAATGAGATTTACTGAGAGAAATAATGATAATATAACTGAACTTTTATACACTTTCCAAGGACTGGTAGTATAAATCACGAGCTACTAAGATTTAGAGTTTACAAAGGTGGTATGAAATAAATACATCATCTGTTTGAAATATACATGAACAAATTAATAATTCTAAAGTTACCAAGAACAAGATGCAGCTATGACCGGGACGCAGGTACGTCTTCAATGCCAGCTCCCGCCATACACAACAACATCAACATCCAAAATTTGCATGCAAGGTGCAGAAGTGTAGTATGAGTACAACCGACCCCATGTACTTAATAAGTAACAAACCTAACCTTAGGTTGAAAGTAGTGACGAGCTTGGACAACGGTCAGAGTCCAACACCAACAACCACAAACAACTCGTAACAATATAAATAAAGCAGTACAAGTAATAACTCAAAGATATGATGCTCAACTCATTCACAGTTATGGAAAATGGGCATTCTTTACAAGTATAAGAGTAAATCCCAAATATTTCACCGATATCACCAAAATATGAGTAAATCCGAAAACTGTGATTTTTCCCAAAAAGAACTTTTGACAACAAATAATATGTTTCATTATCAGATGGCATGAGGAAAGTATATCTCTATGCCTACATGTCCATGTGCATGTGAAGTCATGAATCTCACAATGCCGTACAACATGAGGAAAATGCATCTCAATGCCTATGTGCCAAGTATGCATGCTAACTATAATGCAACGCAATGATAAAATCATATGCATACTCTCAGAGTATCAATTTGCTCAGTCCTCCCCATCACTCAGTTCTCACAGTCACCCAGTCCTCACAATCGCTCCGCACTCGCACTCAGTAGGTACCTGCGCTCACTGCTGGTAAGTAAGACTCTAGAGGGGCGGATCCTGCCCAAGCGTTAATATAAGACAATCATGGCATGTATCAATAAAGCCTTCTTCGTCTTGCAACTCGATCCCATAAACATCCTCACAATTAGGCCCTCGGCCTCACTCAGTTATCAATCTCTCCAGTCTCTCGGCCTCACAAATCTCATGCCAATCAACCCAAACAATAATAATATATTGTGAGACAAATGATAACAAAGACTGAGATATGATATGCTATGAGTGAGTATGTAATTGCAATTTAAGCAAATAACTCAATAGCAGAAACGACCTCAATGGGTCCCAATAGGATAAGCATATAGCCTAAACATGGTTTTTAACATGGATCACAACTCAATTTCTCTAGCACGTAGAAATTTCATGGATAGAAAGAAGATTAGGTCACTACAAAACACCACAAAATCAATCGAGTCATAGTTCACACGGTGGATGCCCACACGCCCGTCACCTAGCATGTGCGTCACCTCAACACCGAACACATAACACGTATATTCAAGAGTTCATACCCTCAACACCAAGTTTAGAAGTGCTACTTACCTCAGACACGCCAAATCCAATACCGAGCAAGCCAAACAATACTCTAGAAATGACATCCCGCATGCATCAACCTCCGAACGGCTCGAAACTAGCCAAAAGAAACTCAAATAATGCCTAAGGAAACAAACCCAGTCGATAAAGGTCGAATCTTTAATCAAAAGCCCAAAGGCACCCCAAAGTCAAACCTGGGCCCATACCTCGGAACCCGAAAAAATCACAAAATCTGACAAGTCATTCAATTAAGAGTCTAACCATACTTGTTTCACTCAAGTCTGACTCCGAATCGATGCTCAAAATGTGAAAATTCACTTTATGAAAGTTTAGACAAAACTGCACAATTTCTCTTTTAAAATCATCAACCAATTTCCAAAAATGAAAATAGATTCATGAAAAATAACCTAAACCGAGTAGAGAACACTTACCCTAATCCAAATGGTGAAAACGCCTCAAATATCGCTTCAATCCGATCTCCATAGCTCCAAATATATTAAAATAGACGAAACACCCGAAAAATAAAGTACTTGTAATCACTAGACGGATTAATGAATCGCGATCTGTCACGCCCCGACCTTGGGGATCGCGACCGGCGCTCAACCAAGATAACCTGGTCAAGCAAGCTTGTACAATGCCTTCTACCCAAACTCACACGTGAATAAAGAAAGGATGCATTTTGTTACTTAGAAAATGAGAAGGTTACATAAACAATTCAAATTTCATTACCGTTAGAACTTTATTCAAGATTTCCAAAAATATTACATTACACATTCATAGTTTAGAAGTGGAAACATATGAAACTATAAATTACTAGTTTGATTTTCCCGACACCAACATACAACGCACACTATATCTGCGGAGCTTCTAATAGATACAAAAGAGAACTATGATAGTGCCGACACAAAGGCCCCAGCTATACCTCAAAACATAATATACGAGGAACAAAAGATATACGACCCCGAGATGAAGTGGGACTCACCAAGTCAGTTGGGAAGAGGGTGCACTGCTATCACTGATAAAAGCCTCTTGCTATGGAACCACCTACATCCATTAAAGATGCAGCACCCTCGGCAAAAGAAACGCTAGTACATGACAAATAGTACTAGTATGAAAATCAAACACCCCCTTCAAGGATTGGAAGTACAACATGAATGTCGCGAATCACATAAGCAATAAAAGAGTTTAAATAGCCATTAAAACCACATCAAATTCATTTAAAGATTTCGATAACATTTATAAATTTCAAGTTGGGGATCCTCTATAACAACCTCTACCACAATTCGACAATCTCTACACAAAGAGGCATTGCCGCCTCACCCTAATGTGTGCGGGTGTAGGTGTAATTGCAATGCCACAATCTCTACACAAAGCGGCCTCGCCGCCTCACCCCAATGTGTGCGGGTGTAGGTGTAATCATAGTACCACAATCTCTACCCAAAGTGGTCCCGCCGCCTCACCCCAATGTGTGCGGGTGGAGGTGTAATCACAGTGCCACGATTTGGATTCTCAAAATGATAATAGTTGTACAAAAGATTTCCTTTCAAATGAAACCCTTTGGCGCCTTTGACCTTTACAAATATACGTTCATAAGATTTCATTACTGGAAATATGAGAAATTGAATCGCATTGATTTTGTACAAAACGTTCCTCCCAAAAGGGGTATAACATAATTAAGTCAAAATAGAGAATCATTAACACATGAGGGTTCTGACATGTTACACAAGTTAGGAATCAATTTACTAGCTTGAATATCCCATCTCAATAGTGTTGCAAGTTCGAATTATCCCTTATAAACGTAACTATTCTGAATGAGTCTTATGTTAAAAGATATATGTTCAAAGTATGGTTTGTGTATTAAAATGTTATGGCTTTGAGTCGTGTTTCAAATGAAAGCTAGTATGCCAAATTGTGTGAGAAAAACTCAATATGCTTAAGACTCTTAATTTCTCATATATGTACCTAAAGTCTTGATTGGAAATGTCTTATTATTGATAATCTATAAAGATGGTTGGAAGTGAAATAAGTGAATTGGGGATATAAAGTGTGGCCAACGTGCCAAGAGTGAAAGTGATACTTGTGGATAGTGGTGCCAATGAAATGAAATGATGTGAGAAAGATTATGAAATAAGCATTGATTCAATTGTTCCAAATTGACTGCGAAAATAGAATTGCCTAAAAGCTTATGTACTCAAGTGATACCCATATGTGGTTGTTTTAACTAATGCTATACTTTGTAAGTATTTTCGGTGTATTTTACGTTCTTACATATTCGTAAGTGGAAATGTTGTATTACCTTTTTTGGGCAAAAGTATTTCAAGAATAAATGGTGTGCTACTTGTTTATGATTTTAACTTGCGCTTCGATTGCCAATCATTTTACTCCATTTCTTGGAAAGAAATCTATTTTGTTTAAAGCCTTTATTAATAATGAACTTAATGTTATGATTTATGGAATATTATATTTTTTGATCTTTATGATTATGATCCATGGAAGGGAAGATATGAATGTGCTGAATATGAAATACGGCCACCGTACCATGAATAAAGAATATTGTGAATGGCTAAAAGAGCCAAGGAAACATTGTTGTTGTGATTGGTTGAAAATACTAGTGAAGATTTATACAATCTGAAAGATGATGAGGTAAATATATTTGTATCTATGTTACCTTGTATGCAAACTAAAAATGTTTTTGGTAGTATGATTAACAAACCGAGGAAGGGTGGGTCATAAGGCCCATACCCGAAACTATACGTGCCGGTGTAGGAGTGGATTGTGATTATTCCCCTTATTTGGGATGTGATTGATGGGTTGATAGTATTCCCCTTAATTGGGATAAAACTGATAAAAATTTCGAATTGGAAAAGTCAACCCATACGACATATGTGGGAAGGCGGCCTAGCTGATCGGGTGGAAATCGGACGCCATGTTGCGCGCATGGCGGCACTACTCTTGGTAACACATTTATTTCGTATCACATGTTGAACCACATTGTTCGTGGGGAGATGGACTAGCCGATCGGGCGTGATCGGATTCCGTTCTACAAACACGGTGGTATATCGGTGCTAATGATCTCCCAACCAAAGATATATATTATTTTCGTATTTTGAAAATTATTATATTTTAAATAGACATTTGGATATGGTTGATTGTGACTTGCTGTTTCTATGGTTTTCCCTTTCTAATATTGGCATTCTATTTTGAAAGAGGACAGTTAGCCGGGGGCGCTACATCTTCAGTGGATGCAGGTGGTTTATCAACAGGCAACTTTGGTCCTTGTTAGAAGTTACTCCCCTATTTAGCAGGTTTTGGTGAGCCCTACTCTATTCCGGTCTTGATGTCATTTGATGTTGTACATTGTGTTTTTGAGGTATAGCCGGGGCCTTGTTTCCGACACTTCCATACTACTCTTCAGTTGTACTTAGAGGCTCCGTAGACAGGTTGTGGGTGGTGTTTGATGTGGGAAATAGAACTAGAAATGTTTTTATTTGGCAAACATATTTTTTGTTATATCTATAAACCTATAATATTTTGGAAATTATAAACGAAGTTGCTAGTGGAAATGAAATGAGAGTGGTTAATGAAATCTTTTCAGTGTTTGATTAATGGAGTGCATCTCCTCTTTATTCATGGATGAGTTTGGGTGGAAGGAAATCTAACAGGCTTGCTCGACTGGGTTCACTCGGCTGAGCGCCGGTCGCTCTCCCCGAGGTCAGTGCATGACAAAGTTGGTATCAGAGCCGAAGGTTTAAAGTGTCCTTGAATGTCTCGGAGCCGTATCTAGTAGAGTCCTTCTTATCGGTATGTTGTCGACCACATCTATAATGAGGAGGCTACTTGGACATTTAGGAATTTCACAGTTGTTTGATACTCCATATCGTGCGATAGAGTTCAAGATAGGAAGCTAATTTCCTCGCCATGTCTCATTTCCCAGACGAGTAATCCACGAGTTCGAAGCAGCGATGAGGGAATGACCGCGTCATTGAATCTGGGGGAGATTACACAAGTGTTCGTTAGGAGAATGCGTCGAGTCGTGGAGGGATTAGAAGAACTTGTTGATAAGGGAAGTGTCTTTGTTCCTACCAATGTCACCACACCACCGGATAATGTGGTGAGAGAATCTAAGAAACGAAAGAGGGTTGTTAGTGCTAATGAGCCAGATTGTGTGATTTGCAAGAAGCAACACTTAGGAACATGTTGGATGACCCTTGAAATATGTTATGGCTGTGGAAAGAGGGGGCACAAGAAGAACAAATGCCCTAGGTTGGGTACACCCATCCTAGTTTGCCCGATGTGCGGAAATGAACATTTGGCGTTGTGTTGTGAGTATGCTCAGCAGCATATTGGGGGTGCCAGGTTTGGGAAATTCCAAAGGCCCACAAAGCAAACCAGTACGAGGTTTGTTACTCTTGTATTAGAGGCCTGGAGAGAGGATAAGGGGGATGATTATGATGTATGCAAAAAGGATGAATATCAGGTCAATAGGGAGAGTCAGTTTAGAAGACCTCATCCCCGTTGTGTGAAGTGTGGGAGATATCATTCGGGAGTATGTCACTATGGTATCAATGTATGTTACAAGTATGGTATAAGGGGTCACATTCAGAGAGATTGTCTTTCGTCTCGCCAGAGCATGGACAGGGGTGTGGCACTGCCAACCAGTTCTGCAGCTACTACATCCACAATGCCTCCCCCAGCTAGAGGCACTATACCATCTGCGGGGTGTGGAGCAGCTAGGGGTGGTATTCAGAGCTTGGGAGGGCCCAACAGGTTTTATGCTATGAGAAGGCATCAAAAGTCGGAGGCTTCTCCAGATGTGGTTACAAGTATATTGAATGTTCAATCTCATGATGTGTATGCTCTTATTGATCCCGATTCCACTTTGTCATATGTCACTTCTTATTTTTCTATGGAAGTTGGGATACGGAATAACTTTATGAGTCGTTCTATGTATCTACTCTTTGAACGGGACCTATCATTTGTGAAGCCTCTTTATCACGATTCCTTATATTTACAAGCTCTTGAGGAATTGAGTTCTATAGTGATTTCCTTGAATTGGGCTAATACTTTCCACTTGCTTCCCCAAATTATCAACAAGGGAATATACCTGATGAATTTCTTATAGAACCTTTGATTCAAATAGACAACATCTGCTCACTTGTGCTTATGCATGTACCATCATAAAGTTTACCTATGTGGTATCAAATCCAATGTAAAACAGCCTAGTGTTGAGATCCTTCTTGAGCCACCCTTTCTCTCTCCGGTGTATGTGGCTCCTATGGTTGGAACATGCACTTTATTCCTTTGTGAATATTATCATGAATCGTTTTCACTGTCTAGTAACATTAGAGCATATCTCAGCCTCTATCATATGTGTACCTGTCAATTGAAAGGGGTCACTTGTCCGCATAATGTTTCTAGGAAATTTGAAATTTTCACAAATTCTTCACAGGAAGATCCTTTTGTTCGCCCATCTTAGATGACTTACATGTCCACCTAGATCATGCCTCACTGAGTAACTCACTTTGTTCCTAGTATTGTAATTTCCCATGATGTGGCATGGTTTGCAGTTTGGGAGTTATTATGGCAGAAGCAGGTCAAAGAAGAAACATCATCCCATGATCAAACATATTGGGTAGGAAATTTTATGGTCATATTTATGCTAGCACATCTTAGAGTAATTGTTGAAGGTCACCAAAGGTTTAGTTTGGATGTTCGGCATACAGATTTAGAGTTGAAGAGAGTGAACGGGTTATTCTCAATTTTGTTTTCCCTGAAGATATTATGTGAATTGCTAATAAAGGTTTAATATGTGTAATCGTATTAGGCCTTACGAAATCTTGAAGGGAATAGGCCAAACTATGAGTATGATGTTTCCCTATTATTGTCCTCCGTGTACTCGGTGTTTCATGTGTCTATGTCTAAGAAGGTAGTTAGAAATCCTTTGTCTATCATTCCGGTGAAAGCTAGTGAAGGTGAAGTTAATGGAAAATTGGATTATGAGGGGTATCTATTTTCCATCCTTGTTAGATAAGTTCGGTAGTTGATATTGCTTCCATTAAAGTGCTATGGCGAAGTCTGTGAGTCGAGAAGGTCACCTTGAAGGCCAAAACTATTGTGGAAAGAAAATATTTTTGCTTGATTGTATAACAATTGATTTTGATTTGAAAGGTACTTTCTAGGTATTATGATTTAAAATGTGCAATTCATGTCCAAACATCATTTTGATAACACAGTGCATGTAATGCTGAGAGTAGTGTTGTTGATATATACTGTGATGCTTTATTGAGTTATGGATATGTTGTTAGTCTTGGTTTCTGGGATTCTCTGACAAGTAGATAGGCCCAATTGCAGAGGAGACTCTGCCAAAATTTATGAAACAAATTAGGAGTTAGCCAAATTTGGGAGCTTAAGATGTGTGGAAGAAGAAACCAGATATGCTGAGTGTTTGGGGACGGACTCTACTCCTCATTCGAGGACGAATGATCTTAAGTGGGGGAGAATGCAACGACCCGACTTGTCGTTTTGAACATTTACGCTCCTTTCAACTATTTGAAGTCTTGAGTAGCTTTATATGCTGTATTATGACAAAGTTTAAGGTTGTTTTTATATTCAACCTCGGAATAGAGTTTTGATGATTCCGTTAGGTTGGGATGGTAATTATGGGCTCGGGCGTATGGCCAGAATTTAATTTGGATATTTCTGGGATGTTTCGACGTCGTTTCTTCGAGTATAAGTGGTATCACATTAAGAAAATGCTCCAAATTCAGTTTTGATTGAAGCATTAGATCCGTTTGAAATTATGGAGCCATAGCAAAAAGAATCGTCGAATTCGGACATCGTATGAGAGAATTATGCCCATTTTCGAGTGAAATAGAAAAGGTCACTCATCGCCAGCGCCCAGGGTAGCGTGGGGCGCTAACCCTAGTACTGGGAGTTCTTTTAGGTACTGGAAACAGCGCCACAAGCATCGCCCCACTCCACCTGTGGCGCCCGAAAACACTACGCCCGAAAACACTATATACGCATTTCGGGGTTCATTTTTCCCCATTTCTCTTGGCCGAACTTTGGGGTTTTCCTTCACTCTCTCAATACCTCTAACTCACCCCCCCCCCCCC